>JAVJIF010033191.1:0-81594 GCA_038442645.1 Agave tequilana | reverse complement strand
TTGTAGGCTGTCTAAAAAATGACTAACAGACAAGCCATAAGGAAGCAGAGTCTCAAGCTCTAGACGCGAGGAATCGATGCCCGCGTCTCAGCATTAAGACGCGTTGGCTCTACACCCGCGTCTCAACGTCCAGACGCGTCGGCCCGAAAGCCCGCGTCTCAGCATCAGGCGCGTCGGCCCGACGCCCGCGCCTCAGCGTCCAGACGTGAAGGCCCGAAGCCCGCGTCTCAGCATTAAGGCGCGTTGGCTCGACGCCCGCGTCTCAACTTCAGGGCCGTTTGGCTCGACGCCCGCGTCTCAAGCTTCAAGGCGCGTTTGGCTCAACGCCCGCGTCTCAGTTGCAACTGCCCTGATTGCGGGGCCAGTCACCGCGCATGTAGCGGTAGTGGCCCCTCATTCGGGAGCGTTTTCAGGAGGCACCTTCACTCCCTGAGACCCCTATATAATAGCCTTGTTTGCTATGAAGAGGGGATCGGAGCTTTAGAGAGGTCGAGAATTAAGAAGGTCAAGGCATCATCAAGATCGATCGAATCCAGGCAAGAGGATCATCAAGAGGGAAGCACGATTTCAACAACAGACAGAGGGAGGAGACTCTTTAGCGAGCTTACTGAGTACTAGCCGCTCTTCGCCTACCTCCTCTTTGAGAGTTTTGGTAGACGGAGCTGAGTTACTCTTTCTACCGACCGAAGAGAAGACCCCCGACGGTCCAGGACGGTCATCTGGTCAACGGAGAACAAGATTCACTCTCCACCGCCACACGAAGAACCCAGCATTAAACAAAGGGGGATTCAAGCTTCAACATCCTCCCTCCCTTGTAACTGGAAGGAAAAGTCTTGTTGTAATCTTTTCATCTGATTCAAAGAAATCTTTACAGCAATTCCCTCTTTCTTTTTCCGGCGCACACACAAGATGGCGACTCCGCTGGGGACTACCTTCGTTACTGACGAGCGCACCGTGGTGCAAGATGACGTTCTCCGTAAGGGGAAAATGGTCGAATCACTCGTCGTCGAGTTCGACAGGCGAAGTATGAAGAGTTCCTCTCTTCTGGCTCCAAGAGCCCAAAGACCCGCGTCTGCCGCAGGGTCTCAAGTGGACAGCCCCCTGAAGCCCAATCTGAGGCTCTGTCGGGTGCTCCTGCTGCCCACTGTGCCAAGTTTGGTTCACGCGCCGACGCCTCCCGGAAGGCCCGCGTAACCTCAGACACCTCTGCTTGATCAACCGCGTCGCGCAGAACACACGCGCCAACGCCTCTCTAAGGCCCGCGTGGTCCCCTGGCACATCTACTGGTGCGATCGACCGTGTCGCACAGAACGCCCGCGTCTGCGTCTCTCAGGAGACCCGCGTGGCAAAACCCCCCTGGTTCTACAAACCAGGAAGTTGTTGGCTTCTCTCTTCCTCCACGGCGCAATCGGAATGCCGAGCGTCGACAGAGAAGACGCGCGCGTCAACACTCAGTCGGAACCGTTGTTTTTCTGACTGGGTTGAACGCAGCGTACGATCCGATGCCTTGCCCGCACCTCGTCCAGTGCGAGAGATCCGCGTTTGGCGACCCAAACGCGAGACTCCCCAAGTTGAGCCTTCTGAAGACCAACTTGCCAAACGCCAAAGCGAAGCTTCTGCGTCTCGTCAAACGCAGGAAGCACGCGCCCATAGGCGTGGGGCCCAGCAGCCCACTCTCTCCCAAGTCTCTCTGCTCCAACGCAGCAGACAGCAACGCGAAAGTCGCGTCTCATATCAGTAGAGACGCCAGACGCGCGTGACGCAGCCGCGACGCGACAGCCGCGTTTCTGAAACTGTGTCCAGACAGCACAGCGCATGACTTCCTCCCGTCTTCCACGTCGCGAGGCTAGTCTATTTAATCCCTCTCCCACGGATTTGAGGAATTATTTGACAAGGAAAAGGAGTGCCAATCAGGCCACTTCTCCATGCTGCTGTCAACAGCTCATCCAGATGCTCTCTGGATGCCATTATGGATCAGGCGTGCACCAGCAGTCCTTAATCAGACAGCTGACCCTGATTCCCCCGTCAGCCAAAAGAAGACGCTCCCACAGGAGGAGAACCTTCTCAGATGTTGAATACCCGGAGCTTACTGCAAACATGACTAGCAGAAGCAAGGGAAAACAACTAATGGTCAACTCAGAGAATCTGACTCTGAGCCGGAGGGGGTGTATCAACACACTCGCACCCGGACAGGGGCCATTCCCCCAATTGACTATAATGCCTTAGCCCGCGGCATTAGAATGGGTGGTTCTCACTCCGCTATAGTGGAGTCGCAGGCTTCAAACTCTTCCGTCGAGAAGGAGGCTTCCGCCTACATGGAAGACACTCTCCTGAGGAGACGACCAGGCGTTTAGAACAGACGCAGAAGCACCAGTGGATATAATCGCCTCTCAACAGAGATCCATTGACTCCCTAAGCATATGCTTGAGAAATTGCTTGAAGAAAGAGCGAGATCTCCTCCTAGACGACCGAAGGGGAAAAGGGAGAAAGGAGGAAGCCCACCCTCCGAATCTTCTGACGAGACACGACGATCTACCTCGGATGTGTCCAAGCCCTCGTCGCAGGCAAGAAGCGACCAAGACCAGGAGAAGACTCATGCTAAGAGGATGAGTCAATTGGAACGACGCCTCGAGGCCCTTGCCAATCGCAAGGACCTCCAAGAAGCTGGAGTGGTCCGGCCCTATCCGGCTGAGTGGGACTTAGTTCCATACCCTCCTAAGTTCAAGGCTCAACCCTCCAAGCATTCGACGGAAGGGGTCACCCAACCAGCACATCTACTACTTCAAATCCCAGACCGGGAATGTGATAGATAATGACGCCATCCTGGCGCGACTGTTCATCGGCACCCTGAAAGGGTTGGCTTTTGAGTGGTTTATGAAGCTCCCGGAAGGTTCCATCAAGAACTGGGGCGACTTGGAGAAGCTGTTTCTAACACGCTTCTTCGAAGATGATTCGGAGGTCACAATGCCTACCCTTTTAGCTACAAAACAGCGAAAGGGAGAGTCCGTCAAGTCTTTCGTAGAAAGATTTCGAAACATGGCACTCCGATGTCCAAGCGGCATGACCCAGGCCACCCTGGTGGAAAATGTCGCCATAATCTCCAAACCTCACTCCTTGCTCAAATAGGAGTTGCTGAAAGCCGCACCTGGAAACAATTAGTCCAGCAAGGTGAACAGGCTGAGGAGATTGTCGCCCGCGTCAGAGCGGAAGAAGGCAAGCCCAGGCCAGAGAGGTCGACAAGGCGTGCACCAGACACCTCCCTCCAGACGAAGCGAAAGGATAATTTGGCGACGGAGACCAAATCTCCCACCAAACCTCAAACAGGCAGAGCAAGTGGCTCTTCAAGCCAGCCACGCCCCAACAAGCAATATTCCTTCAAGGAGGAACACGTCGATTCACTCTTCAAGTTACTCAACAAGAGCAATCGACTGAAACTCCCTGAAATTAGGCGCCCGGAGGAAGTCGGCAAGACCGACAATCCCACCTACTGCTTATACCACAGGATGCTCGGACATCCTACCAAAAGCTGCTACGTCTTCAAGGACATTCTTCAGGCTTTGATTGACGCGGAGGTACTCAAGCTCCGACCGGAGCAGAAGAAGATGACGGCCAACATGACGTCGATTCTCCAGTTTGGGACACGACCCCCGACACCCGTGGGGGTGATCTCTGTCCCGAAAGGAGAACTGAGGGTGGTCAATACAGACCCTCATCAGCAGCGGGAGAAAGGCTTGGTACCCGTCCCCACACCTCGAGGGGAAATCATGTGGGTCCACCCTGACCTCGTCGACGAGCAACAATGGACGACTGTGACCAACAGGAAGTCCAAAGGCAAAGGGAAGGCTTCATCTTGCCATATGATTTGCGCTCCTCCCGAGAAGCGGATACTGATGTTCCCTCGCTGACTGACTCGGAAGAGGAGACAATAGTCCTGGCCGCGAAACCAACCCACCAACGGCAGGAACCCGTTCGGGGCAGGCATACCTGAAACAGTATGGCGCGACAGACAGCAGTAGCTCCTCCACAACCAGCTGCAGAGCCAGCAAAGCCCTCCTCTAAACAGCCTGGGGAGAAACAGAAAGAAACTCGGTTTTTCTCGAGTTCTTGCGAAAGGTGTAACGGAAGGATCCTCGACACCTTACAGTTTTGATGTCTTGGTCAATTAGCCAACATCCCGGCACGCATTACCTTGTATGAGCTCCTGAGGCTATCAAAGTCAACCAGAGAGGCTCTACAAGAAGCTTTGGCAAATGCTGAGGTCTTTATGACCCGCGTGCCAAGGGAGGAAGATGTAGAGGATTGCCTCCACACCTCCCCAAATGCTCCCTGCATCACCTTCACAACAGATGACATGCAGGTTAAAGGGAAACATGACCGACCCCTATATTCACAGGGTATATTGGGTCATCCGAGGTGAAACCACATCCAGGTAGACCCAGGGTCTGCGCTAAGCATCATACCTCGCTGGGTTATGCAGTTTCTAGGCATTCCTACCCATCGTCTGAGCCCTACCCAGACGACTATTTACGGGTTCAATGCCAACAGCTCCCGCCCGATGGGGAAGATCAAGCTCAAATGCCAGATCGGGAGCCTCAAGTCGGAAGTGACGTGTTACGTCATTGACGCGGACACTTCCTACAACCTGTTGCTGGGACGACCATGGATTCAACGCAATTCCATCGTTCCCTCTACTCTCCACCAAGTCATGAAATACATTGACGAGAGTGGACAGGTCGAACGTTGATTGCCGAAAGGCATCCGTTTAAAGGGGTTGAAAAAATTATTTCACGGACTCCCTCTTATATCAGGATCCGGAGGAGACTAATGAAACCCACAACTAGAGGAGCCAGACTCTGGTAATGAAGCTGACATTGAGCCGGAGAAAGAAGAGTGCCTGTGGGAGTTGGAACCACTTGTAAAAGCACTAATAAGCTCGATGTTGATACACCGACGATGCAGGCGGTTGGTATATTAATGAAGATTTAGATTTTGCGTATTCCCTGCGTGTGAGTCTGATTCAATACCGTCGGATACTAGTACCGACGTAGATGAGGATGTCTGGTCGGCAATGGATGCTTTGACATCATTGCATGTACCAATAAAATCATCCTTCGGGACGTACCAGGATAATGGAGACGCGCAAGAGTCTGTATTCATTGATTCCAGCCAGACGAAAAGGCCAAAGACCAATACATTTTGGGCGAATCGCGTCTGAACACCAATGCCCCACGAAGAATCGGAAGGCCTGGGTTGAACTTCGGAAAAGGAAGAAGAACACTGCTTCGATCCTTTGTACCGAAAGGGAAAACCCCCTGATTACTATCATCAGACGCGCCGGGGGTTGGGCTATATATCAACTCCAGTGCCATCAGCCTCTGATTCGGAGAGACTGTCAAGTCATGACTGCTCATCAGACACGTCGTCGTGGGAATCAGATGTCAGTGTCGGCAACATCTTCAAAGGGCTTTCAGTAAACATGGTTTCGACAAGCATCTGGAGGATGAAGATGAAGAAATGATCCAATCTGATACAGATCCTTGGATCAAACATTTGAATGCTCTTTGGGATATCCGCTTTGAACAGCCGTGAACCACCCACAGAAGACAAGGTTGTTCAAGTCAACCTAGGAGATGAAGCCAATCCTAAACCCATCTTCATAAGTGACGGCCTGTCACCTTCGGAGAAGAAGGATCTTATATCTCTTGTACAAGAGTATATAGAGACGTCTTCGCCTGGAATTACGAGGACATGCCTGGACTTGATCCTCAAGTGGCTATGCACCGCCTCAACATCAATCCGGATGTAAAAACCTGTCAAACAACAGCAGCGACGGTTCCGTCCCGAAATAATGGAGGCAATCCAATCAGAAGTCAGGAAGCTTATTGACTCTGGCTTTATCAGGGAGGAACGCATCCCGATTGGGTAGCCAACATCGTACCCGTGTCAAGAAGAACGGGAAGATCCGGATCTGCATCGACTTCCGCGATCTAAACGAGGCCTGCCCCAAAGACGAATTCCCATTGCCAATCACGGATGTCATGATTGACAATAATTGGATTCGAGCGAATGTCCTTTATGGACGGGTTCTCAGGATACAATCAAATCAAGATGTATCCCGATGGCGAAAAGCACACCTCCTTCAGGACACCTCTAGGGGTATATTGCTACACCGTCATGCCCTTCGGTCTAAAGAATGCGGGGGCAACCTACCAAAGGGCCATGAATGCCATTTTCCATCAGCAGATACGCAAAACGGTGGAATGTTATGTCGACGACATCGCGGTGAAAAGTCGCATTAAAGGAGATCATAGCTGATCTGAAGGTGGTCTTCGACATCATGCGGGTTCATCAATTGAAGATGAACCCACCAAGTCCTTCCTGGGGTAGCCAGTGGCAAATTCCTAGGGTTTGTTGTGACTTCCACAGGAATCCATTGGATCCGGAGAAAGTCCGTGCTATCCAAGAGATGAAACCCCCAGAAGCCTCAAGGAGCTCAGAGGATTGCAAGGACGATTGGCATACATCCGCAGATTCATCTCAAATCTCTCCGGGAGATGCCAACCCTTCGCTAAGCTGATGAAGAAGGGCGTTTCGTTCATTTGGGACGACGCTTGCCAGCAAGCATTTGAGGAGATCAAACGATACCTCACCCTACCACCAGTCCTTGCAGCTCCGGTATCCGGAAAGCCTTCCTGGTGTACGTCCGATCAAGGGATCATTCTTTGGGAGCTCTACTAGCTCAGAATGATGACCAAGGGCGAGAACAAGCAATCTACTACCTAAGTAGAACGATGATCGGAGCCGAACATCGGTACAACCCGATCGAGAAGGAATGTTTGGCACTGGTGTTCGCTATCAGAAAATGCGACACTATCTGGTGGCCCAAACCATAAATGTCATATCCAAAGTCAACCCCCTGAGGTTACTCATGACAAAGCCTTCAATCATTGAACGGCCGACTGGCGAAATGGGCTATATTGCTCTCTCAATATGAGATGCACTTCCTACCCCAAAAAAGCCATTAAAGGACAAGCGGTGGCGGACTTCTTAGCCGAACACCCAGATCCGAGGGCAGCTAAACTCTACGAGGATCTCCCAGACGAGGTCGCCGAAGCTGCCTAACCCAGACATTGTTCGAAGGACAAGTATGGCAACTTTTCTTCGATGGTGCATCGAGAACAAGCCCTAAGGGACACACAGTTGCGGGGGTAGGAGTAGTACTCGTCTCCCACAAGATTATGTGATTCCCCGAGCTGTCTCGTTAACCGAGCCTTGCTCCAACAATGTGGCGGAATACAACGCTCTTTTGATTGGGATGCAATTCGCCGATGAGATTGGCGTTAAAAATCTCGAGGCGTATGGTGACTCCAAACTCGTCGTCAGCCAAGTTCGCGGAGAGTATGAGGTCAGGCATGAAGATCTAGTACCCTACTACAACGCGACAATCCACATGGCCGAGAGGTTTTCAAACTTCTACATCGACCATGTACCGCGCAAGCAAAATGCGCATGCAGATGCACTTGCATCCCTTGCTGCCTCCTTAGCTCTTCCAGCTGGAGCAATGGAGAAGGTATTCGTCTATAGCCACGACCTATACTGCCCAAAAAGTCCCCTCGGAGACTACCAGAGGTCAACGGGAGATCGTCGCGGTAAGGAAAACACTTGAAGTGTCGACCGATCCAGAGCTTAAAGACTGGCGATTCCCCTACATTGATTTTGTCTTTACGGCATCTTGCCCGAAGACACCAGGGAGGCGGCTGCCATCCAAAGGAAAGCTCCAGATTCTACTACAATGCGATTTCGCGAAACATTGTATCGTAGATCGCATGAAGGGATCCTGCTCCGGTGCCTCTCATCAAAAGAAGCCCACGAAGTGTTGAAAGAAGCCCACGATGGTACGTGTGGAGCTCATCAACCTGGCCCGAAGCTGGCAAACTGACTCCAAAGATTGGGTTACTACTGGCCCAAGATGGTTGCCGATGCTGTTGCCTATGCCAAAAGATGTCACGCCTGTCAAATACATGGCGATTTCATCCATCAAGCACCAGGATACCTCCACTCTACGACCTCTACCTGGCCGTTCGAAATGTGGGGGATGGACGTGGTTGGTCCTATCAGCCCACCATCATCAAGGGACATCGGTTCATCCTAGCGATAACCGATTACTTCTCAAAGTGGGCCGAAGCTATCCCTTTGAAGGAGGTAAAATCATCTAACGTGATCAAGTTCATGAAACATCACGTTATTTACCGCTTCGGTGTGCCTCGGCGTATCATCCATGACAATGGACCCCAGTTCATCAGCCAGGCCTTCCAGAGATTCTGCGCGAAGTTCAGAATCCAGAGTGTGTCCTCAACGGCATACTATCCTGCCGCTAACGGTCTTGCAGAAGCCTTCAACAAGACTATGGCAAGCTTCTCAAAAAGTTCGTCTCGAAAAGTCAACGAGACTGGGACGACAAGCTGGGTGAATGCTTATGGGCCTACCGCACAACGGTGCGAACCCAACTAAAGCCACGCCATTTTCCTTGGTATACGGATGCGAAGCCGTCCTTCCATTGGAAATACAAATTCCCTCTCTACGCGTCGCCTTGACAGCGGAAATGACAACTGAGGAGAAGCATCAGCAGCGACTCCAGGAGTTGGAGGCCTTAGATGACAAGCGTCTGCAGGCCCAACAACAAATCGAGCTTTACCAAGCTCGTATCACCAGAGCCTTCAACAAGAAAGTCAAAGCGCGAACTTTCAAGAAAGGCGACCTTGTCTTAGCTGTCCGAAGACCCATGGTCATGACGCACAAGACAAAAGGAAAATTTCAGCCCAAATGGGAGGGACCATTTGTGGTAGAGTCAGTCTACTCGAATGGATCATATCGCCTCATAACTTCAAATGGTGATACACTCATGATGCCGATCAATGGCAAATTCTTGAAGAAGTACTATCCTTAATAGTACTCTTCTTCCGATCAAGTTAAAAAGTACACCTCTGATCAAAACATCCGACGCCCTCGACGGCTAAGGATAGAGGAAAATGTTGGCCTTAAGCCCAACATAAGTCCTCGACAACTCACCATGCTGAGGGGAATAGCATGGCTAGCCCAGCTCAAACGGTAGTTGGTAAAGGCATGTCAAACCCGTTGACAGCTGAGGATTTGCTAAAAATCCTAAGGGACAATTCCCATTTGATTCGACGCCCTCGACGGCTAAGGATAGAGGAAAATGTTGGCCTTTAAGCCCAACATAAATCCTCGACAACTCATCATGCTGAGGGGAATAGCATGGCTAGCCCAACTTAAACGGTAGTTGGTAAAGGCATGTCAAACCCGTTGATAGCTGAGGGTTTGCTAAAAATCCTAAGTGGACTCGAGTCCACTCTTTCCTCCAAAGTCCTTACCAATTCTCATCCATAGAATGGGAGGACCACAAAGTGCAATCATTACTACGTTAACACTATACCTCTGGTAATGAATACCCTTTGCCGGGTATAAACTTTGCTTGTTAACTCTGCATAGAGTAACAAACTCTCAAATTTGCCAAGTTAACACTATACCTCTGGCATTTCAAATTCCACTTGTCAATTCTCATCAATAGAATGACAGGTCCTCAAATTGCTCTTATCACGAGCCAATTCTTGTCAAGTTAACATTACACCTCTGACAAATTACTGTTTAAGTTAACATTATACCTCTAAGCAGTACATCGAGTACTGTCAAGTTAATATCACACCTCTGATAGCACCTTTCTTCAGACTTCCGTATCGAAGCTGAAATGGACGATGCCAAGTTAACACTACACTTCTAGCATCCGAGTCATCGCTAAGTTCAACAATACACCTATGGCCATGACCTTCCTCGACTTCTTCGTCTAAGTCGAGATGACCAATGCTAAGTTCAACATCACACCTCTAGCATTACCTCACTGTTAAGTTAAACATTGCACCTATGACAGTGACATTTGAGTTAGGTTAATATCACACCTCTGACTCACATCCTTGTCGAGTTAACACCACACTTCTGACAAGACTATCTCCAACCGTTAAGTTAATATCACACCTCTAACGGTTAAAAGCTTTACTAGATTCCTCGGGGTCTAGTTTCACTTGTTATTCTCTTCAACAGAATAACAGGTCCACCTAAAGACATTGTTAGGTTAACATTACACCGCTGACAATGTTTTATCAATTCCCCAGCTGACCTTGAATCAAGTCAATCCTAGACACTTGACAAAAGTTCACCTTCTCTGGGAGTACGCATTCCCCCTGTCACTTTCTTTTATAAAGTGGCGGGTCCACCAAAATCATTCTTTTGCTTCTAAAACAAAACATTCAAGACAACAGAAAGAGGCAAAAAGAAAAGTGTCACTTTTATTCATATCCAAACACATGAAAGTGATACAAAACGTTCTCTTATACAATAAGATTGAGTGTTACAATTAAGGAGTACAAAGAAGTCCTCTCTCTCTCTGAGGCCGTACTCACTCCTTGAAGCCGCATCTGATCCTAAGTGCATGATGTCTGAAGAAGTGGCGACTGTTGGAACCGGTGCACTTTGATGCACGACGCCAACTTCGAAAGCGCCCTAGCTGACTAAGCCAAGAGCAATGGTGTTCTTGAGGTCCGGTGGCAACAGAAGGTCCTGCAACCCTTCGTTCAGGCGCGTCTCTTTCCCTAGCAGACCATCCAACAAACATGGAGTCACTTCTGGGGTGAGAGAGAAGTTTTAGGAGTCATCACAAAGGATGCTACCCTCCACTAGGTCCAGCGGCAGCAGAAAGTCCTGCATTCATCACCATCCCTTTCCCAGCAGGCCATCCAACGGAATGTCCTTGACGTCACTTCTGGAGTAGGGAGAGGAAGAGGATCTTTCCGCCACTGTAACTGCCGGAACCTCCTCGCCGTTCATACTTGACCTGACCATCTCTTGCCATCAGGCAAGAGTGGTGCAGGAGATCTGAAGAGACCTTGGCGAGATGGGGTCCTCGTCAGAGATATAATTAATCTCTCACAAACGACGAGGACCATAATTTAATCTCTCACAAACGAACGTGGAGCAAGTTCGCCAGCCGGTATATTCTTTCTGGGGCCCAGCAAACCTGAAAAAGGACGAGCAAGCCTACCTGCAAAGAATAAGCAAGAGTCAGAAAATCTGGAACTCAGTACATTTTTATAAAGGAAACTGAGTAACAGAACGCGGCAGCCATTCAAGACTTCAGACGCGAGAATGACCCGCACAGTCAAACAGACGCGAGTCAAACTGCGCCACGCATAGGATTCAAACGCGGCCTCAGTTTGTACCCGCGCCTAATGCCCCAGACGCAAAGAATTTCAGAACGCCGAAATGGCCATCTCTCTGTTGAGTGAACAAGAGTTGCAAGATTCAGGTCTGAAACACGCCAAGGCAATGAAACGCGATGGGCAAAGCCAGCGTCAAGCGCCCGCGTTCAGAGAAGTCAAGTCACTGGCACAAATTCCAGAGAAGGAATGCACCGGGACTTCATTCAGATGGTTATGCCAAAGTTCAGGCTATACACATCATCGGGGGGACATACCAGCAGAGACCTCTGGCCAGAGTTGGCCTCTCTGCACCCAAACGCAGGCGTCCAAGATGATCCGAGAGGAGGTTCTTCTTGAAGAGACCAAACCGAAGCGTGAGAGCTCTGGGTCATCTTCATCCTCGGAATTACCTTCATCCATGGAGACGGAATCCCTATCAAGAAACTCTTTCTGAAGAAGGTGGGACTTCTCAGAGCAATCCAAAGAGAAATAATCCAAGCTTGGATTATAGAAGGGGAGCGCACCCTATTATAGGCAGGCCCTAATAACTGCCATTAATGGGGCGTTAATTGGAACCGTCACGCACGATTGTCAAAGCCCAGTAAAGGATTGACGCGTGGAACGCCGCTTTGGAAACCGTCGCAAGCGCCGGTTTTCAACCGCCCGCGTCGGTTTTGCATTTAAGGCAGTAGTAACTCCTGAGTCCAATGAGGAGTTGACGCGTGGATAACTGCCTTGGGAATCAACGGATGGACTCGGAATCCCAATCGACAGTGAAGACCTGACGAGCAAAGATCTCCTAAAATCTTGAGTCAGATCACATTAAACGCAGATGGGAAAGCCGCGTCCTTCAGCAGACAAGGCTGCATCTCTTGCGTCTGCCCGATCCGCGCAAGACAGATTTGCGTTATTCAGAGCTGCGTTCCGATTTGTGATTGACGCCGCGTCTCATCAAAAGGACTTAGTAGAATTTAAGTTCTTATGAAATGATGACCGCGTCTCACTTTATGATTGACGCTGCGTCTCAGTAAAAGGACTTAGTAAAATCTAAGTTCCGGTAGACTGACGACCGCGTTCACCCTGTGATCGACGCTGCGTCTCGTCAAAAAGATTTGGGTGAAATCTAAGTCCCCATAGATTGATGCCACGTCTCATTCTATGGGATTAATGCCGCGTCTCGCCAAGACCGCGTCTCATTAAAAGAACTTAGTCCTACCTAAGTTCAGTAATCACGACTAGTGATCAAGAGTTGGACTCATCCACAACAGGACAAAGAAATTGGGACAAAAGCTCTAAAGAAAACTTCTATTATATCAAAAAATGATAGAAGTGGATACAAACACTCTTAATAAATAGAGTGTCCCTTTTCTTTACAAAAAGAAAAAAGAAAAAAAGGCTAAATGTCCTGGTTCGCCAAGGAACGGATTTGTTCCCTAAGGCGGTGAATCTCATGCTGGCGCGTCCTCTCAGCCTCCATGATAACCCGGTCCCGCAGCTCCGCCTCAGATAAGAAACTTCTGGCAGCCAGCTGCATCCGCAGAGATTCCACCCTGGAAGATTGTAGAGATAGACTCTCTTCAGCACGCGCCGTAGCAGCCCGTTGCTCCTCAAGCTCCTTTTTGAGGGAAACAAGTTTCTCCTCATTTAGCGCAAGAACAGCTTCCGCCTTGGCGATAATATCCCGAGTTCTGAGGATGACTTGCTCCGTGCTCTGCACACTAAGCTCAGACTCCCTCGAATCTCCGGCTAATTTCTGAAATTCAGCCTTGGAATATTCAAGGTCGCGGATCTCGGCAGCGATTTGTGCCTCCGCCTCCTGTCGCTCCCGTTCCTGATCAGCTAGGAGCCTAGTCAAGGTGGCCTGGGCTTCATCAAAAGAGCCAGCATCTTCCAAAGATTCCAGCTCCCGCAGGTTATCTCCAAGTTGCTCTACCACCCGCAGGCATGCCCTGGCAAGTGAAGGGCCTCCCGCCAATTCAACGCTCACGGCCATATTTTCAAGAAGCCTCTGGGCGAACTGGAAGGTGCTGTGTCCACGGAAGATGAGATCAATACATGATCCCATCGAGGTGAAGAATTGTTGCACCATCTGACGTGCCAGCTCCCCCATGTCTTCACCACCTAAGAAGCTTCCCGACCCTTTTTCTGTCACGGGATAAGGGATATAGGGCGGGTCTTCTCGCACAAGAGCCGTGCCGGCCGTCGATGTGGCAAGAGCAAGACTACCCACTGGCGCTTCCTGGAGCGCTGCCTCTGCAGGAGCTTCCACGACCAATGAAGGAGTTGTAAGCACAACCTCTTCAGAAACTTCCACCGAGAATTGAGCTGTGTGGCCTTCTGGAAGGGTGCCGATCGTCGGACTCCCCACCTGAGCCCTCAGTCAGAGCTGCCTTACTAGGTTCGAGGTCCAGAGGCGTCGAGTCCTGTAGAATGGGAGTCTCCCCAGCTTCAGCAGTAGCCTCCTCCACCGGCGGAGTGAGAGCCTCCTCAGCCTCAATGGTTGTTTCCCCTCCTGGCAAAGGGGAAGGCTCCCCAACTTCAACAGCTACCCCCTCCGAGGTTATCTCAGCGGCCGAAGCCTCAATCCCCTTGGGCTGGGTCAACTCTGTTTCCATCGCCTCGACATGCGAGGAAGTTGTACCTTCAGCAGGGATTATCGCCAGCGGTAACGCAGTCGATGATTCGCCTCCGTATATTTCTCCTCCGAGATGTGTGAGAACTTACTCGGGTCAGGAAAAGCGGGTTCATGGCCGTAGTCGACTTTATCTTTAAAGTCGCTTTCCGTATCAGACGCGGAAGACGACAGTTCAACGCAAAGGTCCTCGGTGACCGGGGCCTTGCCACCAATCACCCCAGTGGTAGGACTAGGGTCGATTATCCGAGCGCTGGAAATGAAGACGCTAGGAGGCCCTGACCGCTGTGCCTTGTCTCTCCCTTCACGAGCAGAAGAAGGCTCGGGCCGAGCTGAGAACCCTGGAATCTGGACATTCCCTCCCACGAGCTGTTCTTCCTCGTCAGCTATAGTGGGTTTGTCAACCAATTCCCCCTCTTCCGCAATCTTACAGGTCCCTCTGTGCGACCTAGGAGCACGGATTAAACTGGGGAGATCTCTATCCTCTGGCGGTTCCTCAACCATGACAAAGAGGTCTTCAAGACAGCCCTCAACTCCAGCAGAAATGTCTTCTGAGGGAGAGACTTCCGTTGCTAAGTCCCTCCGAGCCCTCTTCGAAACAAGACCAGCAGTTGAAGTAGGACCCCGACGGCGCTTACTCACCAATTCTTGAGCCTGGCGGTAGAGGGCCCCTCCTGTGGCCCTAGCTTGGTTCTACTCCGGGTTACTCGGAGCTCCTCTCTTGAGCCTCCCTCAGCTTCTCTCTGAGATGCTCTCTCCAGCTCTTTCTGGACCTTTAAATACTGGGTGATCATGTGCGAGCATTTGCCAGACTCTGACTGTGTTTTGAGATAGGCATTAATGCCCTCAACACCCGTATACCCGGGGGCAAAATCCGGTGACTGGTTTACCCGAGAATACCAGGTGCAGAAAGTGAAGTTGGTAAGATTCTTCGGCTCCTCGACGGGCAAACGGAAAGTTGCCTCTGTCCCCCCAGCCACGCTATAGTACCAGGCTCGAGCACCTTCGCACAAATTCCCATTGAAGGCAAGTTGTGTATTCGGATTGCCGACATAAAGCTGAGCATAGCCAAACTGTCGGGCAAAACGACTTGGCATATACGGTTCGATAGTGCAGGAAGTCCCTTGGCGAAACAGCACGTATCCTGGTCGTATATTAATCAACCACCGGAAGACTCCCGCGGACAGTTGGGTGAGGTCATCCCGACCTATAGAATCAGTGAATTGCTCACCAAAGATGCACCAGGAATCCCAGCGAAGCAGCGGTTGAGCTGGTAATTGGCGGCATTTGAGAGACGTCTCCGAATATAATATATATAGGTGTCACTCCAATCCGAGTTTTCCAGCCGCCTCACAAAAGGGACAGGACTCGTACTCCACGCGCCGCTGTCATCAAAGAAGGGCAATGCATCACGTACCAGGCCATGAGATACGTGTAAGGCAACTCGATTCGGGGGTTGGGGCGCCTTGCCGTCGGGTTTCCCTCTGAGTCAACATACGGCTTGCCTTGAGAGTCGACAGTCCTTGGAGCCTCGCATAGTCTCTTGGCTAACGCCCGCAACCCGCTCTGAATGCCAGCCGCCACGGCCGGAAGAAGGGCTATAGGACGCCATGGGCCAGGAGCACTGCTGGGTACACCACGTCGGCAATAATGACTTCATGTGGCCGTGTAGGTACCACACAACGCTTCAACCACAGCATCAAGAAGCCTGCCAACAGCGCTCGACTAGAGATAGAAGCCCGGGCCCGATGATGATAGCTTTCGAAAAGCGTATCAGGTTCGAAGCCGTCCTCGTTCGACCCAGTGGTGTAAAAGCCCTCAGAAGCTTGTGCGACCATGTCGTCAACTCCCTGTTCAGAGAGGGGAGCCAGTCGAGTTATCGAATGATCCTTCTTGCTGACGTTGCTGAATAAGTAATTGGCCCAGGATAGATGCCTAACTCCATGCGTCCTCCAACCGGTTACCTGGCCACAAATATGGAAGTGGCACATCACTTCCCAATAGGTCTCGTACACCTCAGGGGAATCCTTCTTTATAAGGTCAAGCTCCCTAGCAGTCGGGACATATTCTTCATAAGGGAACTCCCCCATCACCAGCCCCGAGACCTCATGTAACTCATGCAGTGCAAGGCCCATTTCTCCAACCGGGGTAAAGAATGTCCCCGTCTGAGGGTTGTAGCACTCCAAGATCCCGAAGAAGTTGTGAGAGCTCATTGGGATGCCCCATTGTATGGCCCTGACTGCTGAGTATAATCCCACGTGCTCAAGCAGATCTCCAAGATCGGAGAGGGCGAAACCCACCATCCTGCCCCACCAAGAATTCTCCGTGGAGTGGACCATCCTGGCAAACGGAACTTGGCCGGATAATCACCCTCTGCTTCTATGAACGAATTGAGGAAGGTGGTGGCAAGCCGCGGGATCTCTCCGACTGGAAGCTCAGACTTGCGTGACCGGGAAACAAGCCGAGGACCGCCCGGTCATGGCAATCATGACGGTATACGTTCTGGGATTTGAAATTACCAAGGGTAATCTCAGAGATATCCCGGGACACGTCCCACTTCATCTCCGAAGGACGGACAGATGTTGGAGATAAGACAACGGGAGCATCCTCTCCATGGCTGGAAGGAAGTATCTCCTCTCCCCTATCTGACGGAGCCACCTGTAATTCCCGTCATACATTGGGTTGCCACCGTCGCTGACATGATCTCCAAGAAGAAAGCAGGCTTCTCCAGCTTGATGTGGGTATCCGTTGCGAAGACTGCATCGGTCATGAGCACCCGAAAAGTCCTCTCATTAACATGGGCAATCATTTCCCTGCGAACTGGCGACCTGTCAGCAGTCACAGGTATGGTCCTTCGCAGTGCAAAAGTCAGACGGTGGTCGGCACCACCCACGCGTCCAAAGTGGTGCATCTTGGCAAGTGAACCTGAAACATGCGGCACTGCAAAAGAAAAAGACACTTGGTCAGATACTTTGCAAAAATAAGGGAAGACGCCAAGTGTTCATAATTCAAAACGCAGCCGAGACACTGGACGCAGGAGTTATCATCCGCGTCCAGACCTGCGAACTTGCACCAAAACGCAGAAGAGATACTGGACGCAGGAATTTTTCGAATCCGCGTCCAGACCTGCAAAGCCGCGTTCTGCAAACCAAGACTTATGAAAATTCTAAGTACTTGGACTCAAACACCAGATTCTACAAAATCGGCGGTTTGAAGACACAGAACGCAAGGATCAAATCCGCGTTCTGCAAACCAAGACTTGTGAAATTTCAAAGTGCTTGGACTCAGACGCCAGATTCATCAAATCGGCGCCTGATGGCACAAAACGCGGCACAGAACGCACGGATCAAATCCGCGTTCTGCAAATCGCGTCCAGAGACCTTCACAATTAGAAATATTCTAAGTGAAGGATCCAGAGTGCAGAGTTCACCAGCGTCGGATCATCAGGCCCGCGCCCCGGTTATCATCTCAAGGACAGCGTCCGAGAATCAAACACGATCTTGTGTTAAAGGTTCTTAGGGTTCTATGAACATGTTTTAATGGCGGAACCCACGCCGAAGGTGCATTTTTACCTCGGAAAACACCCTCCTGCGCAGAAGAAGCATCTCTCTCAGCCTCGGCGACGGTCGCCCTTGAGGATGATGCAGTTGGTTTCGTCTTGGGAGCCATCGATGTTCAGAAATCCGAGTTCGAAGATGGACAGATGAACAAACAAGAGGAAGGAAGCTCTCTTTTCTCAGCAAATGCGATTCGGAGAAGAAGATGCGTCTCTCTAACTGATTGCCTTTTATAGGCACAGAGATTCGCGAAGATACGCAGCGTTTGGCCCAATAAACGCTGCAGCGAATCGCTGTCTGACGCGTGGAGCCAAATCATTGTTTGAACAGGGAAGATCATGCGTCGCGACCCCGCCACAAGTCAGAAGTTGACACGTGGAGCAGTTCATTTAATGAACGGGAGATCCGCGCGCCAAAAGGCGAAATCTCGCCGTTTCCCCAGGCCAGCTGGCGGCGTAATCATGACATGGCACAGGTGCGCGCCCCAAAGTACGCGGCTCTTCGGTGGACATGCCCCGTCAGCATCATCATAAATGCACCCAGAAAATCGCGTCTGCATTTCAAGAGATGCGTCTCTCCAAAGTCTGCGTCCCCTCAAACGGGCCAAACACCGCGTCTACCCCATGGAAGTCGCGTCTTTAAAGCGGTCTCTGCTTTTTCAAAAAGGAACCTGCGTCCAGTCTCCTGCTTCTGCAAGTCAGTCAACAGTACACTGACGCAAACAGACAACTAACTACTCCCGGCCAAAAGCGCACCCGTGAAAGACTAAAAGCAATCGGGGAGGTCTAGACTGTGTATCTAGACACTCAACACGATCAACTCTGACGGCTTCAAAGAGTTCAACAGTACACTCACGAAGACCAATTCCAGATAAGATCAAGCCCGAAGCATCAACAGTCCAGTCATAAAGGCGAACACGGCTAAGATCCAAAGTATTCCGAAATCCGTCCCATTCAACTGCGGAATATCAGAAACTTTGGAGGGGGTTCTGTAGGCTGTCTAAAAAATGACTAACAGACAAGCCATTAAGGAAGCAGAGTCTCAAGCTCTAGACGCGAGGAATCGATGCCCGCGTCTCAGCATTAAGACGCGTTGGCTCTACACCCGCGTCTCAACGTCCAGACGCGTCGGCCCGAAGCCCGCGTCTCAGCATCAAGGCGCGTCGGCCCGACGCCCGCGCCTCAGCGTCCAGACGTGAAGGCCCGAAGCCCGCGTCTCAGCATTAAGGCGCGTTGGCTCGACGCCCGCGTCTCAACTTCAGGGCGCGTTTGGCTCGACGCCCGCGTCTCAAGCTTCAAGGCGCGTTTGGCTCAACGCCCGCGTCTCAGTTGCAACTGCCCTGATTGCGGGGCCAGTCACCGCGCATGTAGCGGGTAGTGGCCCCTCATTCGGGAGCGTTTTCAGGAGGCACCTTCACCCCCTGAGACCCCTATAAATAGCCTTGTTTGCTATGAAGAGGGGATCGGAGCTTTGGAGAGGTCGAGAATTAAGAAGGTCAAGGCATCATCAAGATCGATCGAATCCAGGCAAGAGGATCATCAAGAGGGAAGCACGATTCAACAACAGACAGAGGGAGGAGACTCTTCAGCGAGCTTACTGAGTACTAGCCGCTCTTCGCCTACCTCCTCTTTGAGAGTTTGGTAGACGGAGCTGAGTTACTCTTTCTACCGACCGAAGAGAAGACCCCCGACGGTCCAGGACGGTCATCTGGTCAACGGAGAACAAGATTCACTCTCCACCGCCACACGAAGAACCCAGCATTAAACAAAGGGGGATTCAAGCTTCAACATCCTCCTCCCTTGTAACTGGAAGGAAAAAGTCTTGTTGTAATCTTTTCATCTGATTCAAGAAATCTTTACAGCAATTCCCTCTTTCTTTTTCCGGCGCACACAAAGATTAGATTCATTAAGTGTTGTTTTGAAAAATTGTGAATTTAACAAGAAGAAAATTGAGGCTATGTTTCCTAAGAAGCAAGCCCAAAGAAAAATGCTCATGTTCATGTTCATGCTACACAACCTAAACAACATGGCAAAACCCCAAAACATGCTCACACTACACATCATGCTTTCATGTATAGAAAAGTGTACTCATGTTCACATTGTGGGCGGAAAGGACACTTAGCTAATTTTTGTTATGATAGACTAAGTGCATCACATCATAATGTTTGGGTTCGTAACACAACTTTCAAGGACCCAAGAAGTTTGGGTACCAAAGTCAACTATTGTTTTAAATGATGTAGGTACTTTCCAAAGCCAACGACGTAGAGGTTTGTGGTATCTTGATAGCGGTTGCTCAAGGCACATGACTTGGGACATCAACAACTTTGCAACCCTATCAAGATATCATGAAGGTGGCACCGTCACCTTCGGAGATGACGCCAAGGGTAAAATCATCGGTATTGTAATGTAAAACTTGGCACCTCTCCTTTAATTGAAAATGTAGTTTTAGTTGATGGCCTCAAGCATAATCTCTTGAGTGTTAGTCAACTTTGTGATAAAGGTTTTGATGTAGTTTTTGATAATGTTACTTGTAAAGTTATTGATAGAATTTCTAATGTTTGTGTATTTTCCGGTTTTCGTGAAAGTAATGTTTATATGATTGATATGTTGAACATGTCTTGTAATATTACTTGTTTGAAAGCCCTCGATGATGACTCTTGGTTGTGGCATAGGAGATTAGGGCATATTTCTTTTGATCATATTTCTAGATTAAATTCAAAGGAAATGGTGTGAAAGGTATTTCCTTGCTTGAATTTTGAAAAGGACCGAGTTTGTGACGCATGTCAATTTGGGAAACAAACTAAGTCTTCTTTCAAGTCAATTAAGGATATCATGACATCACGTCCTTTGGAATTAATCCATATGGATCTATTTGGCCCAACACAAATCAAAAGTCTAAGTGGGAATAGATTTGCTTATGTTTTGGTTGATGATTTTCAAGATTTACATGGGTTTTCTTTCTTGAACACAAAAACCAAGCATTTCGTATTTTCAAACTTTTAAGAAAAGAGTTGAAAAAGAAAAGAATTCTTTGATTTTGAGAATAAGAAGTGATAGAGGAGGTGAATCATTAACCAACCCTTTACCACTTTTTGTGATGATGAACATGGAATAAAGCATGAACTTTCTTGTCCTAGAACTCCACAACAAAATGGAGTAGTTGAGCGGAAAAATAGAACATTACAAGAGATGGCTAGGACAATGCTAAGTGAATACGGTCTACCACATTATTTGTGGGCCGAGGCCGTTAATACATCATGCTACATATCTAATCGTGTTTTCTTATGTAAAAATACTACAAAAACTTCTTTTGAAATGTACTTTTCTAGAAAACCAAATGTTTCTTATTTCAAAGTTTTTGGATGCAAATGTTTTGTTTTAAATACAAAAGATAATTTGGGAAAATTTGATCCTTAATCTTATGAGGCTATTTTTGTAGGTTACTCAAATACTAGTAAAGCTTATAGAGTTTTCATTAGATCATCATTGACTATTGAAGAGTCTATTCATGTTAAGTTTGAGGAATCTAACAAGTTTGTTAAGAATGTTGTAGAAATAGATGCATTGGATGAAGGCATGGAGAAAGTGACCTTGGAGGATGCTTCTACTATGGGAGACAAACCAAAGGATGATGAAGGAAGCAATGCTAAAGTGGAAGAGGCACAAGGGAATGAAAACCAAACACATGAGATGGAGCCTACTCAACCACTACCAAAGGATTGGAGATACAATCCACATCATCCCAAGGACCTCGTCATAGGTGAAGTATCAAAAGGGTAACTACTCGCTCTAAAATTCAAGATTATTGTGGCCACTTTGCATTTATTTCACCATAGAACCCAAAAATGTGCTCGAAGCCGAGGCCGATTCATATTGGTTGCTAGCCATGCAAGAGGAACTCAATCAATTGAGCGCAACCAAGTTTGGCACCTTGTTCCTAGGCCCCACGATAGACCAACAATTGGTACTAAGTGGATCTTTAAGAACAAGTTGGATGAATCGGGTAATGTAGTTAGAAACAAGGCTAGGTTAGTTGCCCAAGGTTACACTCAAATCGAAGGGATCGATTTGAAGAAACCTTTGCACCCGTAGCACGGCTTGAAGCCATACGGATGACCTTAGCTTATGCCTCATTTAAAGATTTCAAATTATTTCAAATGGATGTAAAGAGTGCTTTCTTAATGGTATATTGATGAGGAGGTGTATGTTGAACAACCCCCGGGTTTGTTGATCCTACACATCCGGATTTTATTTTTAAATTAGATAAAGCTCTTTATGGTTTGAAACAAGCCCCTAGGGCTTGGTATGAAAGACTTTCTTCATTTTGACTTCAAATGGTTTTAAGAAAGGTAAAATTGACACAACTTTGTTACAAAACATGTAGAAAAAGATATTCTTATTGTGCAAATTATGTAGATGATATTATCTTTGGTTCTACTAATGAATCTCTTTGCAAAGCTTTTGAGTCATGCATGAAGGATGAATTTGAAATGTCTATGATGGGGGAGCTCAACTATTTCTTGGACTCCAAATCAAGCAAAGGAAGGATGGGATCTTCATCAATCAAGCCAAGTACACAAAGGAACTAATCAAAAGGTTTGGGCTTGAAGGATCAAGAGTAAGCAAAACTCCCATGGCAACAACTACAAAGCTTGACAAGGATGAACAAGGTAAAAGTGTAGACATTAAACTTTATAGAAGCATGATTGGTAGTTTGCTTTATTTAACGGCTAGTAGGCCGGATATTATGTTTTCCGTTTGTCTTTGTGCACGTTTTCAATCTTGTCCTAAAGAATCTCACATAATTGCGGTTTAAACGCATAATTAGATACCTTAAGGGCACTATTGAAATGGGTTTGTGGTATCCTAAAACCGGATTATTTGAAATGAAGAGTTTTTCGGATGCCGACTATGCGGGTTGTAGTAGGTAGATAGGAAGAGCACAAGTGGAACATGTCAATTCTTAGGTAATTGTCTTGTATCTTGGTCTTCCAAAAAGCAAAATTCGGTAGTAGCCTATCAACCGCCGAGGCGGAGTATGTTGCGGCCGGAGCTTGTTGTGCACA
Source organism: Agave tequilana (assembly GCA_038442645.1). Lineage (NCBI taxonomy): Eukaryota > Viridiplantae > Streptophyta > Magnoliopsida > Asparagales > Asparagaceae > Agave > Agave tequilana. The sequence continues at coordinate 59,070 of JAVJIF010033191.1, read as the reverse complement.
AGTTCTTTGGATGAAACATACTCTCCTTGACTATGATTTACACTTTGATCATGTTAAAATATTTTGTGATAATACTAGTACTATTCACATGACAAAGAATGCAAATCAACATAGTAAAACCAAACACATTGACATTAGGTATCACTTTCTTAGAGATCATTATGAGAAAGGTGATATTGTTATTGAATATGTTTCTACCGATTTTCAACTTGCCGATATTTTTACTAAACCTCTAGATTATGCTAGATTTTCATTTATTTGTGGTGAGTTGAATGTATGTATGATTGATTCTTAAACATTTTTGGTTTGATATGTTTGTGTTTTTGATATGTTTAACCCTTTTTGATGTATGACAAAAAGGGGGAGAAAAAATATATAAGTTGGGAAAAAAGAATATAAGTTGATTAAAATTTGTTGGGAGAAAAATATACTAGTTTGAATACTTAGATATTTGAAAATAAAATTTGTTCATTATTTGGTTTTCCTTGACATTATGGTTTCCTTGACAAAATTTATGGTGATGACTTTTTCAAATGCTTTATGTATGATTACATAGTTTTTCATATTCATGATAGATACATAGCATTGTTTAAGGGGGAGCTTTCCAAGCTTTTTCCTCTCTTTATTTGTTTAATAACTATATGTTTTGTCATCATCAAAAGGGGGAGATTGTTGGCCCAAGGTTACAATCACCCTTGTTTAAGTGTATTTTGATGATTACAAAACATATTAGTTATTTGTACTAATAACAATTGTTATTTAAGTGTGTTTCAGGTTTATTATCATACTAGAAGTACTCTCACTCAAATACAAGGCTTTTGGACTCAAGACAATTCAATTTGGGCTCAAGTTGCAATATTGAAGATCAAGTGAAGATAGCCCACCTTGAAGCATAGCCTTGAAGTCCTTTAGAGTTTGTAAGTTTAGAATGTTAAAGTTTGAATATAGGAAATTTGGCTCTAGGATTTGCACACACACTTGTTTCATGTATTTCCTATGTTTTGAAATTAGTTATTGAAAGTGGTTATTTCTAAGTTTTATGCCTTAGTTTATATATACATGTACCAAAGCTTTATATCCTGAAAAACTTGTTTAAAAACATGTGTATAAACTATTTTCTGCATAATACTTAGCTATATGTATTTTTAAAATATTTATCAAAATTTTTCTAACTCAAAACAGCCCAGTTTTTCAGTGTCAGGCAACATCGTCGACCGGCCCGGTCGACCGGCGATGTGCCTGGACATGCACTGTTTGTGCATGTCCGTCGGTCGACCGGACCAGTCGACCGACAGAGAGCATTCTGCTCTCGGGAATTTTCGGTCGACCGGACCGGTCGACCGGAAGAAGGAAACTGTGTTTCCTCCTTTTGGGTCGGTCGACCGGACCGGTCGACCGGGAGCCAACGGCTACTTCCAGCTGGCCTGGCGGTCGACCGGACCGGTCGACCGCCGAGCCTGCAAATTAGCAACGCTCTTTCCTCTTTGGGATTTTCTGAAAATCTGTTTTCTTTTTCTGTTTTAACAGACTTTTGGAGAGTTGTTGGGGTGCTTTTGCAGGTTGAATTAGGTGAAAAGAAAATGTTTTTAACTTATTTCAACCCTATAAATAGAGGAGAAGTCTCTCCTTCATAGTACTAAGAAAAATCCTCAAGTTTTGTTGTTTTCAAAGAGAAAAGAAAAATTGTTTAAAGCCTTCAATTCCTACTCTTTCAAGATTGTTTTTCAGTTGTGTTTGATTCTCTATATCACTCTACAACTGAAGTTTTCTCACCACACTTCATAGAGCCAAAAATCTTATACTCATTCTATAGTGAAGTTGTAATTGAAGTGAGAGTGTTTGTAAAAGAGATTGAGAAAAAGTGTAGTGATCAAGTTGTGATCACTTTGTTCTTGTAATTCCTTCTAGTGGAGCAACCTCTTCGGTAGAGGTCCTTTGTATTCGGTGGAGCTCGGTGCTCGGTCTTCGTAGTAGACCCAATTATAAAGGCATCCTCGGTGGATAGTGGAAACCCTTCACGGAGGTGAAGGCGGGGACTAGAGCAAGTGTGCTCGAACCTCGAAACAAATCATCTTGTTTGCGATTGCCTTTGCGTTCTTCTTGCTTTCAATTTCTCTTGCTTTATATTGTCTTGAATTATTTGCTTGAGAACTAACCCTCTACTTGTGCAATCTTGTCTTGTTTACTTTACTTGCTATACTTGTTGTGTTACATTGTGTGCATCTCATTTCTCATCATCATACTTGGCATTGATCGATCACACCTCAATACAACACGATTGCATTGCGCACCTCTAACCCATATCTAGGGGAATGGGAGGAAGGAGTTCAGAACCTCGCAAGGGGTATTCGGCTCTTAGTCGTGTTTGAGAGATCGTTGCATCACTCAATTAATTAAAAGTTTAAAAAGATCATTAGATTAGCATTCACACCTATTCACCCCCCCTCTAGGTGTTTTTCAGAGGGATCGTCGAGGAAGTCGTCGATGAAGACAAAGGATCGTCGAGTCGAGGGATCGTCGAGGAAGGAACAGCAGCAAAAGACGGAAGTATTATCGAGGAAGTCGACAAGGATCGTCGAGGGATCGCCGAGGAAGTCGATGACAAAAGACGAAGGAAGCAGCAGCCAGAAATAGCCAAACAGCAGCAGAACAGGTGTTTCGGTCGACCGTCCCGGTCGACCGACGTGCACAACATGCACGACGTTGGAGCTCGTCGACCGCCCGGTCGACCGACTGAAAGTACCAAACTCTCTGTTGGGCACACCCGGTCGACCGACCGTCGACTGATGGAAGGGGTCGGTCGACCGCCCGGTCGACCGACAAGCGGGTGTGGGCAGAAACTGCAGATTTAGAAACCAAATTGCAGTGCGACTTTCCCACATCAATGCCATGTGACCTTCTTGCAAACACTGCAACTTTCCAACATCAGTCCTCCGCCCTTCTCTCCCTCTGATTCCCAACAACCACAATAGCGTCCCAATTCTTTTCCGCTACGACCAGTCCCTATTATCAACGACACATCATCCTTTGCCTCTCCTCCATTCTTCCCTCCCCACTGATTCGTTCCCTCCACCAGTGACATGCACCATTCTGCAGCCCTACCCTCCTCCACAATAATGCCACTTATATCATATTATCAATTCGAACAATGCCTCTTCATGTCCAAGACTGGGTTGTCTTCAACCCTCTTGGAATACGACAACGAGGTCTTTTAGATTGTGACCTAAGAGCAATCTCCAGAAGATATCTTCGACACTTAGAGTGATACAGAGCGATCATCATTAGAACATCTTTAGATTTGGCCTTGATTTAATCAGATATCTTCAGGTATTTTTTTCCCTTTGGACAATCTAGTTCTATATGGTAGAGCTTTCTGTTATGTTATCTTTCTGCATATTGATCACATAAGTAAGTTAAGTGCATTGCTTTGTTATTTTGTATATGTGAATCTGAATATTACATATTGGACTTATCATCACAAAATAATGCTATTATTTAGTTAATTTATATTTTGAAATATGCGGCATGTATACAATTTATTAACAGTAAGCACTAGTCACTATTTCAAGCTGATAATTTATAATCTAGATCGATCGCTCTTTGTTGGTGAGATGCGCTCTTTGTTGGTGAGACGTGCTTGATTGCTTTGTTGCTAAGCTCCCGTACTTGCACACAGACATGTTTCACATCAACACTATAGATTAATCACCTTTTCTACTATTGCTTGCCTTCTTTACTTCTCCCTTTCAAATCAAATACATTTTTATTTCATTCATTTGTCATAAAAAGCCCAAATCAAATCATTTTCACACACCCCTTAAGAAATTTGAGAAAAAATCTATGAAAATTTAGAGTGAGATTTGAGATAAAATTCATTTTAATTTAAGAGGATTGAGAGATAGGGAGGAGGAGGAGGCGGAGAAGAAGAAAGAGGGTAAGGAGGGATAAGAATTTTAGGCTTGATAGAATTTAGGTTAGGTCATGTAAGAATAAATTCTTTTAGGGAAGTCATGTAAGAATAAGAAGAGAGGTGAAGAGGTTAAGAGGAAAGGAAAAGAGCATAACTGGTAGAACACTTCTATTTCATTCAAAATCTAATTGGAGGGGTAATTTTTAAGATTTAGAAGATTTGGGGGGTAAATTTCTAATATCAAAGATTTGGGGGATAAATTTCTAAATACCAAAGATTTTAAGGTGGGGAGGTAAATATTTGAAAATTCTTATTATAAATAAATCTCTTGGTGGTGTGCAATTATATACTACTAGAGGTAACAATGAATTTGATAAGTTCATACATATTATAATTAAATAAGCACTCACTGTAAGAGATTTAATGAAATAATGGGGTGAAAAATACCCATCTATCAAAAGCGGAGGAAAGAGGAGTAGCCACCACCGTCCAACCATCTAGGCCGATTGTTTAAGGACCTAGGAGGCCACTTTTTAGAACATTGTTCTTGGCAAGGTCTTGGTGGAATTGCATGACTAGGATTATTTTAGAGACGTACTAGTTTAAATGATGGTACTGGATCTTCAGATCGAGAAAACTTTAGTGAAGAAAAATCTTTACAGTGGTTATTTGGTGTCAGTTGTGCAAAGTTTAATCATTAAAATAGAAACAATTTACCAAAGTGAACAAATGTGGAAACAGGAAAAGATGCGTGTCCAAGAGTCATAGAACTATTCAGTGCTACAGAGAAAATAGCACGTTAGAAATGGTTATTTTAATCAATTTAACAGTTCACCCTCACAAGAAGTCGGTCTTACCAAGCTATTTTTTTTGTCCTAACTAATACTGCAAACATTCTCCATAGGATCAGATTATTTTCTTCGTAAATTATAAGTTGTTATCAAATCCAATTTAAACTTTGAGAAAACTAATTTCAATCTTATTAAAATACCTTATAGCAGAGTAATTTCATTGTCCAGACCAGAATTCACCAAACTAAATTCAAATTAGCATATAACATAGTTAGATGGAAGAATATAAATTAAGAGAAATATTTGTCCATATCAATGTACACGTACCAGATGTATTTGCTGTGCAATCACTCTTCACTTGCATTTGCCTCAATTTCTCTTCCTTTTTATAGTATTAATAGATAATAGAAGTTCCTATCTTTCATTTTCTTTTTGCTTTTACAAGTTATTGTTTAATTCTTAGCGGAATAAGGCTGTGGAAGGTATCAACATTTGAGCTTTATTCTTTTGAGCTATATTGATCCCCGTTCAAATTAGGAAAATAAATTCATTTCTAATCGTGTATGCTCATTACCATTTATGTATTAATTTTCTGACCAATTAATAATTGCATGTTCTTTATGTATTTAAAACATCTTAATTTGTTGTTTCTTGTATCATTGCACATCAAGTCTTGGGGCATCTGTTGGAGGAAGCTGGTTACACAAGGGATGTTCACTTTTGTTAGATGATTTCATTAAGGTACTCATTCCTCGTTAATTTATGGTAACTTAGTCCTTTCTGTAGGACATTGCGAAAACCTTAGATGTTGCAGGTATTGATGTAGAGTATTTAATCTACCCTTCATATACACACAATTGAAAGGATAATAGAGTTAAAACTTGATATCTTTCATACATTTGTTTAGGATTTACAATGTTGGCACGCCTGCTTGTCCTCCTGTGTATATGCATGCTTCATCCGTTATGGGGATGATATTACCACTTTGGATACAATGTGGAATTTACAATCTTTTATTTTTGTATAAGCTATTTTATCTTTTTCTGGATCTTTTGGTTAGTATTTTACTTGTTAATTTTTATGAACATATATGATGGCAAATTCTATAATTAAGGGAGTTGTGTGCTCGATTCAGTTGTTCATGAATTTAATTTTAATTTCTGAGTTCAGATATACACATTTATTTATTCACGATTTTCCACACATGTATCATGTGATATTTTGTATCCTGTATTTTATGTGCATACAACCTATCATGCTGCTTATCCTCCTAATCCCATTAACTTTATGAAACTGCAATCATACCATGCTAATCTGATTTTATAAGTTAGGCGTTGACCTTATATTGTATTGCCCTGAATAACAGCAGAAATATCATCATCATCCATCATAGCCTTTTTCTCATCAAAATGATTCAGCTCCATGAAAGGCGATAAAATTTTATAACAGACCATCAACCTGATGAATAACTCTTAATCAGTCCCAAACTTCCTGCTCAAGGAAACTTTGGCGGGTAGAAACCTACCTTACTACTGACGTAGTTTAAGTTTGAGAACAGAAGCAATCCAAAAGTCTCTGAGCAATTCATGTGAGTACCCATGTCAATTTCTGGTGATAAGTGATGAGCATGCATATGATATGCTAAACATCATGGAATGGCTATTTTGTGAATCACGACTTGACAGAGAGATGGGAATATCATTAGGCTTATTTTGTGCTTCAAGTAGATGTTATCCCTATAGAAATCATTACCGATGTTGCATTGGCACAAATATGGGATGTGCATACAACATGACAGAGATATAGGGATATGGCAAATTCTGCAAACTCAGAATATAGACGAAGTCACAGATACTGCAATAACAAAACTATATGTGCACACAATTTATAATGTTCCTTATCGATTATGTGGACTTGTCAGGTCATAATGGTTAGAAACTAGCTCCGATAAACAAAATATTCCTAAGGTATTATATCAGTTTTACCATACCAATCGTGATAATTATGTAAATCCATCTACAAATTAAACAGACTTGTGAATCCAACATTCACGCATTAGGTCTTTAACTTCTTTGTCTCAGATACATGTCTGATACATCTTTGAGACGCCTTAGGATATGGTATAAATTCTAGGTTACATCAAAAAAGTAGCTGACAAATGTGTCCACCGAGTGTCTGTGTTTAAGTATCCCGGTATCAGGGGTGTGTCTAATTTGGATACATCTCCTTTAGAGAAATATCCGGGCGAACTAAGATAGATCATTATTCTTAAGTTTCAATTAGCTTGATATACATTCTGAGCCCACAACCCAACAACTTAAACTTTTGGGTAAAATGATTTCTTTGACATGGTAACTGAGACACCAGGTTTCAACATCTCTTACGTTCAAACCTCATTATTATCAAATTTAAAATATATTTATCCCTACTTATTCTGCCTTTCCAAGTGAAGTTTGAATTGAAGGCCTTTTCACGTGGCCCAAAAGTCTACGGGAGGAGTGTTTAATGTTCAATTAGCTTGATATTCAGGTTTGAGAACTCATATTTGGTTTTGTACCCTTTCATCAAAGGTTTCAATTAGTTTCCTTAGTTTCGACAATTTTGTTTGAAGTTTTTATTTCAGTTTCAGTGTATATAACAGTTGACTTATTTGATTCTTTGCATATATAGCGCGCAAAAAACAGACAATATGAACATGCCGGCTAAGTGAGTATTATAGCAAGAGTTGGTGACTTCTGATAATCAACTAGTTAATACTAAAATTAATGTGAAAGCCATCAATTTAAAGTTAAATTAAGATTATAATCATAATTAAATTAAAAATATCTAATTATGATTTAATTATGACAAGTTAGGATATATTCGATAATATCGGCCATATTAGTAATATTCGTCATGATATTGGCCAATAGTTTAGATATTATACGGTTAACCGTATCGAGTACCTCGAAACTCGATTCAATATTTGGCCGATATTTGAAACCATGCTATTAATAAATGGGACAGGTATGGATATAAGGGGATCGACTTGATTATAAAATATGTGCACGCCCGCATATGTGGGGTTTGAACCAATTGAATTATATACGACCCTGTGCGTGCACGTGCACGTGCATGTGAGTATTCGTTACGAAGTGTACTGCCATGTAAGAAGACGAAAGTTGATCACACAAAGATTCTGGGCAAAATTTAACAGAATCTGGGATTGTCCTGGCCAAGGTGACTGTCTTCATTGAAATACGAAAGATCCAATTTAAATAATTTTTTCTCCAAAATGTAGAGAGAAAGTATTTAAGCTAAAAAAGAGTTGAATTGTAGATGGACCTTGGAAGTAACCATATCTGATCTGGGAATCCTGTTTCTGAAATGTTGTGCCAACGACAACAACCTGAAGAGGAATCCCTGAATCTCCCAAGCACGAAGAACAGTTTCCAACACAGCACAAATACCAAACACCAGAGAAAACACACGCAAACAACGATCTAACGAGGTTCGGCCTCAATGCCTACGTCCTCGGGGCAATCAAAAGATAGATTTAATACTTTGGAAGAAGATTACAATATTAGCAACTTCTCTGATCTCAAGAGAGCTCCAGAATTTTCAGCCTTCAGCCTTTAAGATCTTTCTCAAAGATACAAACCCTAGAAAATACAACAGCCCTTTAAATAGGGTTCAAAATAACCCTTCCCGAAAAACAGCAGACCCGCTTGTCGGTCAACCGGCTGGTCGACCGACCCCTTCCACCGGTCGACTGGTCGGTCGACTGGGTGCCCAACAGAGAGTTGGGTCACTTCAGTCGGTCGACCGGGCGGTCGACCGAGCTCCTCCTGCGGTCGACCGGGCGGTCGACCGCTCATGCCTGTTCTGCCTGCTGTTTTGCTGCTGCTGATTTCTGGTTCTTCTTCATCGACTTCCTCGACGACTTCCTCTTCGACTTCCTCAGCAATAACCTCTCTCTTTCCAATAATTCTCCACCTCGGCGAAGATTCTTCCCAAATCTGAGCCGATCTCCAACGTACCCCAGTCTATCACCTGGCGAAATTGACACACGATCTCAGCGAAATCGACACACGATCTCGGCTTGCGCGCACCAGACGAAATCGACACACGATCTCGGCGAAATCGACACACGATCTCGGCTTGGAATCTTTAGCTCAGCTATCCGTGAAAAACATCGCACATGCCTTCCCTACACTTCACCTTAGGAGAACTTTCATACATGCCGATCACCATACTGTGGCTCCTCCTCCGCAACTTCACGACCTCACGAAGACTTCCTCACGAGCCAACACTGACTCTCCAACTGACTAGCTCTATCTAGTCTACCTGTCTTCCACTGACGGTCCAACCAAGTCTACGTAGAGCACACCAAACATCATCGGCTTCAACTGGATGCACACCACTCCTTATGCAAGCTCAATATCTTCTCACCGGAAGATCACCTGTTCATCGAGATCACAACACTTCACCTCTACGTGAAGTCCAACTGGCCACAACACTTCACCTCTACGTGAAGCCTCTCCACCTCTACGTGAAGTTCCATCGGCTACAACTCTTCACCTCTACGTGAAGATCCAAACAGCTTCTCGAGAACCCAAATAGCTTCATAAGAGTTGCATCACCAACTGGCTGCGCCTTTACGGCTGCCTACGTACCTTGCCCAAAGGATCAAGCCAACCGTAGTTCATTGGAATGAGCTTCATCAAGCTCAAACACTGGTACCTGTATTTGCAGCAGTGAACCTGTCTGACCGAGTCATATGAACCTCTTCCCGACCATCATGGAGAACAACAGCCTTCAACTTGAGCTTGTCGCTATCACAAGCTTGAGATTCATGCTTCTTTTCCTACAAGCGTGGTTTCACCTTGGTTCCAATGTCTGCAAGCACCTTGACATTTTTAGCAATGTCTTCAACCTGTTCAGCATCAACCTTGTTATAATGATCTCCACTCGGTGTCACATCTGATGAAGTCTTCACTGATGCCGAACCAACTGGAGATGATGGAGTAGCATCAACCTCCACCTGCTGCGATACTTCCTTGGTCTCCGTCCTCTCCACCTGCTGAGAGACGATGGACTTCAACACTGAAGTCTCTCCAAATGTGACATTCCTGCTCATCACGATCTTCTTGTTTTCGAGATCCCACAACCTGTAGCTATTCTTCTTGAAGCCCAAATAGACAATTCTGTTTGCTCGCGGATTCACCTTGCCATTCTTGGCACTGAAGTAGGCCGGACTTTCAAACTCCCGCAGCATACCATGATCTTGAGCAGCTTTCCCAGACCAAATTTCCAATGGAGCTTTACCTTCTATCGCAGTCGATCTATTCATGAGATGGCTAGCATAACTCAGCCCAAAACGACTTGTCTAATTCTGCATTAGACAACAACCTCCGAACCTCCTCCAGCAAGGAACAGACTACTTTTTTAGCCAACCCATTTGTACCTGTTGTGAAGTGAGTAGTAATACCTGTGTTCTGGCCAAATCGTAGGAATGGTTCATGTCTTTTCCAACATTACCAATCTGAAGCTCCTTTATCTTCCTACCTATCTGCCTCTCCATTTTTCCTCTCCACTTCACCAACACAACTAGGACTTCACTCCTTTGTCTCATGGGATATATCCAAAACTGCCTAGATGAACAATCAACAAAAGAGACAAAGTACCTGTGACCTCCAAACGATACCTTTTTAGCAGGTCCCCATACGCTCATGTGAACACAATCAAGAAGACCTTCATTGCGGTGAGTACTGGTGCTGAATCTCACCTTCTTCTTGTCCAGAATGTTGTGTCCACCTTCCAACTTGCAGGTAGCAGCACCTTCCAGCGATTCCATCTTTATAGGAGCTTGCAAAGATTTTTCTTCTTCCTATCCGACCTTTCCCTGCCAGATCTCCGGGCCACCATCATCTGAGGAACTCGAAGTCTCCACCTGATCTGTAATCGTACTACCCTTCAAGTAGTAAAGATTGCCTCGGCGGACGCCCTTCATCACCACCATCGAGCCTCTGATCATCCTGAGATCGCCATCTCGAACAGATATCATCATGCCCGATGCTTCCAAAGTTCCTACGGAGATTAGATTTCTCTTCAACTGAGGTACATACCTCACTCCCTTCAGCTCCCTTACCATCCCATCAAACATTCTGATTCGGATTGTACCTACACCCTCCATGCTACATGGGTGATCATCGCCCATAACGACCAAACACCCCTCCAGCTTCTCAAAGTTAGAAAACCACCCCGATTAGGGCACGCATGGTATGATGTACCTGTATCCAAAATCCACTCATCTTTCCATGAGTTACCAACGACGGGAGTAGTGACTGAAAATGAGAAACTTGATGAGTCCGAATCTGATCCACCTGCCTGTGAACTACTCCTCTGAGTATTCGTCACCTTTGCAAGATTTGCTTCAGCCTTCGACTCCTTATTCTTCCCTTTGAACTTCGGACAGTCCACTTTCCAGTGCCCTATCTCTCTGCAGAAGGCACACTGGTTCTTCCTCAGATTCCTATAGCCCGGCCTGGACTTTGATCTTCCTCTTTCTTCCTTGCCCTTCCTTGATGAACCCCTGCCTCTTACTTCCAGTGCCTCCGCCGATGAGCTTGACTGAGAAGGATGTCTCTCCTTTCTCCTCGTCTCATAACTTGCCAGTGCAGACGACACCTCATGGTAGTCCAGACTCTGCCTATCATTGATAAAGGTCAGAGTGAATGTCTTATACTCCTCCTCCGGGAGTGAGCTCAGGAAGATGATCGCCTTATCTTCCTCTTCTACAATGACATCCACATTCACCAAATCTGTAAGAAGCTTCGTGTATCGGTTGATGTGCTCATTTACTGTGCTCCCCTTCTTCATCTGAAATCGGTACAAGTTACTCTTAAGCTGTAACCTTGACTTAACACTCTTCGTCAGATATTTCTTCTCAAGGGTTTCCCACAGATGCTTCGCCGACGTCTCATGTTGCACAAGATATTTTATGTCTTGCGATAAACATGAACGAATCAACCTACACGCTGACCTGTTCATCTTTGCCCACTCTTCATCAGTGGTCGTGCTTCTCTTCTTCTCCAGAAGGAGAGTATCCTCGAGGTTCGATGCATTCAGGGCATGCATAACCTCACATCTCCACATCCCGAAGTTATTTGTGCCATTAAACTTTACCACGTCAATCCTCGAATGAGGATTCATGGTTTTAACCGAAGTAATTTCTTCTGCCATCTAGATTACTTGATCCTCTAACTATGCGGAATAAACCAACTGAAATAGATCACTGCTTCGATAAAAAATAGAATTTTTACCTTTCCTTTGAAACCCTAGATTGAGTTTCTCACCAGATCTACTCCAACAAAGATTCCTCGAGCACTCCTTGCGTCCTCCCGAGATCGACACACGATCCCACGAACACCGCTACCTCTGATCTGAGATCGACACACGATCTCTACCGAATCAGATCTTGAAGTCCTCTGAATCTCCAGAAATTCCAAGCGAAACCTGGGAAGCTCTGATACCACTTGTTGTGCCAACGGCAACAACCTGAAGAGGAATCCCTGAATCTCCCAAGCACGAAGAACAGTTCCCAACATAGCACAAATACCAAACACCAGAGAAAACACACGCAAACAACGATCTAACGAGATTCGGCCTCAATGCCTACGTCTTGGGCAATCAAAAGAGAGATTTAATACTTTGGAAGAAGATTACAATACTAGCAGCTTCTCTGATCTCAAGAGAGCTCCAGAATTTTCAGCCTTCAGCCTTTAAGATCTTTCTCAAAGATACAAACCCCTAGAAAATACAACAGCCCTTTAAATAGGGTTCAAAATAACCCTTCCCGAAAAACAGCAGACCCGCTTGTCGGTCGACCGGCCGGTCGACCGGGTGCCAAACAGAGAGTTGGGTCACTTCAGTCGGTCGACCGGGCGGTCGACCGAGCTCCTCCTGCGGTCGACCGGGCGGTCGACCGCTCATGCCTGTTCTGCCTGCTGTTTTGCTCCTGCTGATTTCTGGTTCTTCTTCGTCGACTTCCTCGACGACTTCCTCTTCGACTTCCTCAGCAATAACCTCTCTCTTTCCAACATGAAATACGCGGGTCATAAACAAATCAAGGGCCGTAACATATAGTTTTCACGTGGTGGTCTTGTTATCACTGGACTTTCTGCAGAGAATCCATCAATGTTGTGTTATATTTGATAGCTAACTTCCATATTCATATAATTGTAGAAGTCAGAATGCTTGATAAACTGTCAGTTGTCAGCCATTAACTGAGTGAGTACAAACCTAACCAAATTTGCCATGACTGTTTCTATTTAAATTCATAGCAAGCATGTTTCAGAAAATGCAGTCTTCATGGTGCTGATTTATATTCTATAGTACTAATTTTCCATAACTTTTTTCAGATACTTGGCAAATCTGAGATCAAAAATGGAGGTTGAGGTTCCAGTGGACTAGATGTGGCCTTCATCCTTGTGTAAAGAAAAAATAGGTAGAAAAGCTTCAAAAGAAACACGAGTACAAGTCGATCCATCTGTATGCTTTCTTCTTATTCTCTTTTCTATGCATTATAAAGTGAAAAAGCAACATTATTCAACTGTTACTTCATATGTTGCTAGTTGTATATTCTGGTAGTTACATCTGCGGTATGGTGAGAATAAAGTGTACATCCGAAGAAATGAAGCACCGCTGAAATTTTCTGCTGTTTTGAAATCTCTTTTTTCTTTACTTTTTTTGAAAGAAATTCATTCTGTTTTGCCTGCTTGGCTTACTATATTTTGGGCACATAAACTAGCATTTTCCCCTTTCATTTATGGAATATTGGAGCGTTGCTCCGAAAGTGTTCTAAGCTTCTAATTGTGGATCAATGAGAGTCTTTCAGTTTGCAACACTTGCTGGTTTTAAGCAATCATTTGTCAAATCAGGGTTTTGATCCATAGCCTTTATTTTCTTTTGGTATGTAACCTGCTTGATTAGTTTGTTTTTCTGGCACTATTTTTCCAGCTGATCACATCCATGAATTGTGGTCCTGTGGAAATATTTGCTTGTCCATCGATGCAGTTTTGCCGCGTTCTTCTTGTATGATTGTATGTGGAATTCAGCTGTCTTGATGGATTGACTACTTCCAATTCGCAAGTTGGAAGAGCTTGGGAGCTTATTTCTGTGCTTGCTTGTTAGTGAAGGCTATTTGAATGGAAGGAACACAACAGATCTAACTGACGTTTATGAGATTTATGCTGTTAAATGTTCATACAATTAAGTATCTTCAAAATTTCTTCAAGCTTGGCTCATTTAAGTTTCTTTTCCTTTTCCTTTTCCTTCTGTTTCAGGTGAACTCAAGATCCCTTACTTCCTTTTCTGATAATTAAGTTTCCTGATTTACATTTCAACTCAAGTCTGCTAAAACCTGAACATCTGTTGCAACAAAATTTAGATCACTATTGAATAAAATTTCTCATGCTCCTTTTTTTTTTTCCTTTCATTATTTGATCATAGATTTTGTAAAATAAATCACCTTGCTATCGGCCTTACGGCCATACTTCTCAGGGAATGGACTACTTGGTAGTCCATCCACATGCAACAATGCGAAACACACAAACAAACCACCACCCAACCCAAGCCTACCTGCAACCAGGGGCATAGAAGTATGGAATGTGGGCAAATACAATGGAATATGGTGCCACCGTTATAGGTTCCGACCCATCAACCCTAATAGGTTCCAATTTTGGAATGTTGCCGTTCTGATCCACGGCCAAGACGTTACCATTTAGAAGCATTACCCGACTGTGCAAGTTGCGACTGGGGGCTGTCAGGTGGTACTCGTCCCTAGCAAATTGGTTGGTTTTGCTAGTTGGAGGTACATGATTTAACTTTGTCCTCGAAGCTCTACTGTGGAAATGATGCTTCAAAGATCTAACAAAGGCGGACTTGGTGGTAACAACCACTTCGGTTGTAGTGTTGCCGTCAAGATTGATCAAGAGAAGTGTAATTCCTTGCTGGAGAACACGAAAGACACAAATCAGTGCAAACAGCGAAGAAATATAGGAAATAGAGGCATAATGGTGAGTAGCTCACAGATTCTCGTGCACAGTGTGCATATGCACGAATTTTTTTTGTCCCGTTGAATGTTGTCGATAGAACATTCTTCCCCATTAACCGATGCCATAGAAGGGCACTGCAGCAATAGAAATAATTAGCAAACTTGGTCAAATATTGGATTCTGATTATGTTCAAGGATGTAATGTTACCAGACATTGTTAAATAGTCTCTTTCTTTCTAATGACAAACTAGATGCAATACCAACTGCTTTTGATTGATTATTTCAAAGAATAATGCTTGTCCTTTTTATTTTCTCTTTCTTTCTTAATGTATTTACTCTTAAATTTTCCTCAAGTTTCCTAGTTCTTTGTTGTATGTTTACTTGGATATTTGGAATTTTTGTTCATTTTAATTGAAATGAACAAAATATAAACTCGACTTCTGAGACATTTGATTCATGATTGGGTGGAAGACATCAACAAACTTACTAAGCAAATCAGCAGTAATCTAACAACAGAATACTAAAGATGAAACAATTATGAGGCATAGAAACTAAAGCTTACCTGTAATAATCAGGATTTGGCTCAAAGTTGGTTGTATCCAGTAAGCC
Organism: Agave tequilana; assembly: GCA_038442645.1. Classification (NCBI taxonomy): domain Eukaryota; kingdom Viridiplantae; phylum Streptophyta; class Magnoliopsida; order Asparagales; family Asparagaceae; genus Agave; species Agave tequilana. Next base: position 43,724 of record JAVJIF010033191.1, on the reverse strand, counting down.
GTAATTTCCACCAATCAAGCTCTGTCGACAATATGTCTTCGTATCATAGACCGCTGACATGCCCATCTGATCCAAATACCTATAATTGCCAAGTTCTAATCAAAACCAAATTTCTTTTTCCCAAAAAATTTATTAGACCTGAAAAAACTTCAGAAAAAAAATGAGTTCAATCTTTACCAGAAACTGAATACAAATGCATTAGTGACGAGATTGTGGCCACTATTGTAAGCCCCTCCCGCTTCTCCAACCCATGCAGTGGTCTGAGTTCCTGCACTCTTGAGAAGTCCCTGGAGATTGCTGAATGTTGTTGCTATGCCATCAAGATATGATGGATCAAGAATTTTCTCAACCAAATGTTCATCAACACCTGAGTATTGAGATAAGTGTTGAACATTTCACCTCATGAACCTAGAATCTCTTGAATTATAGCAGAGAAAGATACCTGGACCGAGGTTATATATGTGGTGGGTGATCACATCCAGTAAATTGGGTTTTGTTTTATTGATGAGCTCGCCAAACCAATTTGCATCAAAGAACCCCCCTGGTGCAAGGACCAATGGCTTATCTGGGAAACCTTGGTATATATTGTCTACGACTGATTTGAGAGAGATAACATCCGCGGCATACTGATCTGCTCCAACTCTAGTTCCAACTCCGCTTCCACTTAATTCATTTCCTGATGATAGAAAAATTACTTTCAGTTTGCAAGAGATCTCCACATCTTTCTCTGGAATAATTTGCAAGAGATTTTATTCCAGATATAATAGTACTGCTGCCTGGCATATGTCAGTATCGGTCTCGAACCAATAGAAAACCTGAATGAAATTTAGTGTGCTATTTGTTTCTTATTGCTAAGGCCTTCTCTTTAAGTGAGCAAAAAACGAGAGAACCAAAGTCCTGTTACGTATCTTATAAATATTCTGGTGTGTACATATGCATACAGCTAAATCACAACTTTTTAAATATAATTTTGGCCAATACTTCTGAGAAAACAAATCCATGATTCACAAGATATGCATCTGAAGCGAAATCCTGAGAGACCCTGGAATTATAGATTAGAAATTTCAAAGATAAGAATTTTTTTCTTTTAAATTGAACAATGCAAAGGACATCCAGTCTTCAGTTTCAGAAGATTTCATGATTAGCTCATCTTATCAAAGTGCCGTCTTGTTCCTACTAAACTCATTACTTTTTTTCTGGGTAACCAAGCTAAACTTAACTATAGGTGTAAATGAGATGAAGTCTTACCAAGCTCCCAACCATGGATTGTGTAACCCTTGTTGACAGTATAACGAATTAGGGCAGCTGCGTTGGTGGAGTTCCAAGGCCCTCCTAATGAACCATCTGACAAATGAATCCTTCCATTAATAGCATTCAGCCCGAAGATAATCACAGCCCTGAGATGCAAATAAGAGGTAAGACAAAATCAATGAAAGAAGATTTTGTGAAGCACGCATTAGTCAAATATGAAAGGAAAGTAAAAACATATTCTAATTACACAATGATTTAACTATCCCAATGACTGTTTCTATCTACCATTGAGTAGTTTTCATTTACACAATTCAAGGATCGAATTTGAGGGGTGGATTAGCTTTCAGTACTCCATAAAAACCATCCTAAAATATTCTCTTCTATATTGACCATCTTACTTGCTACTATGAAGTTTTCAATACGAAAATGGATTAGTCTGTCTAGGAAAGATTGATCAAAGTTTTAACTATATAAAATACCCGGCTTTCTTGAAGAAATAATTCAGTTCATCCCATCTCCACATGGGCAAGCAGCCTTCAGTGAATCCAAACAGCTCAGAAGTATTTCTGACAAATTGAGTGCATTGTTGGCCAGGGTTACCAGTGTCATATATGACCTTATCCTGTAAGGTGCCTCCGAGACGAATTTTTAATGGAGAGAATGCTGCAAAGCCAGATTTGCAAAAGGAAAAATTAGATAATCTCAACATGTAAACTGTCGATACACGTATGCAGTGTATTAGATCTAAGAATTGCATACCTTTGACGGCATTTAGAAAAATGGGGTTTGCAAGATTCTGCAGGAAGGAAAATATGAAACACCTGTGTCAATCATCTTTACTAAGTCACTGAACTTTTATTTTTCACAAGCATCTTGTACCAGATTATTAAACAAAGAAATGGACCATCAAATGATTGAAATAATTAACTCCTATTTTTGATTGATGGAGCATTTGATGTTGCAACATTACCCAAAAGCCAGAAAGTCACATTGAAACAAAGGTCAATCTGACATATCAACAAGCTACTAATAATGTGTGAGAAAAAAAAAACAATCAAGTAATCTTTAAAGGAGCCAAATTGTGAATGAAAATATTATTAAGAGAATAACTTCAACCAAGAACAGGCAATTTACATAAAGTGATCAAAATCACACGAAGAAAATTGTGTGAGGCACAAATTCTGTGATGAAAAGTTACGACAGACCAAAAGTCAACTGCATACATGAAATTACCAAATCTCATCATACCAGAAGTATTTACCTTTATACAAACACCCGTGTCTTAAAACTGAAAATTAAATAATTAAATAAAATGTGAATTCATCCTTCCCAAACACAGATCCCTTTATGTTTGCCTAATAATTGTGTGACCTTCAGAAAAGCCACCCAATAGAGAGAAAACTAGAATAATTATGACAACCAAATTCGAAAAACTTATCTCAATCAAAAATTTCATATTTAAACGTCAGTAGTCCAAACTAGTGACCCCAAAGCATCACAAACTACATTTTTTGAGGGAAAGCATCACAAACTACATGAAACATCGACGAGGCATTACGGCCATGAATGAAAGGGAAACACGATAAAATAAATTCCAAAACAAGTGCTTTCCATGTTAGCAAGAAGAGTAAGAGTCTGATTGTAAAGATCGCTTTGAAAGGTGTTCGTCAGTTGAGTAAAACTGCATAAAGGAATGAAGCTTGTGACCTATAACTTCTCAAAACAAATGAAAAGTCCTTATCTCAAAATTAATAATAATAATGCAACTTTCAAACTAGTCAAAATATGAACTGACATTCAATCTAAACATTTAGAGAAATATAATCAACTGGAAATCAGGACCGAGAAAGAACCATTTGTGTGCTGATGGAAACTGATTTAAACCATTTCCAGTTTTAACAACCAAAAAATAATCATATCTCAGATTACTTGCATCTATAAACCCTCATCAGCAATCAGTAAGAACACACCAAAATATAAAAAATATTGTTCCATGGTCAAAGGCAATGTAATAAGCCTGCACTTGGGCAAAATACAGAAACAAAAGTTTGGACAAGAGACTACATCTAAAGACAGATTTTATCAATGTCTTACATACCTAAAAACATTGCCATGCAGTAAGGAAGAGAAAAAGGATAACTATAGAAGCTTTTTACTTGGGAGAATGAACTAAGATAGAGTCAAAAAGCTATACAGGCATTAACTCTAAAGGGAACTTTGAAGGATTTCATTAAGCCAAGAAAAGTAAGAACTTAGCTGGCGACCTATAAACTTTCAGACCCACGAGAAACAAGAGGGGAAAAAATTAAAAAAAAATAAAAAACATATAAATTGATATTAATGAATATTTACAATGTTAACCACTAATCAAATTTAGCAATAAAAGTAAATAGCAGGCATTTAGAGAGAGGAATTCCAATAGAACAGTGAAACCAAATTGCAGTGCAGTCCTAAAAATCCCATGAAATGGAAAAGTATCATATAAACATTTTCCATGCTAATTAAACCCAAACCCAAAACCAGGGCAAATCTCAAATGTATAAATAAATAAAAGTCCTCTCATGAATGCTAATAAGCAAAAACTAATGCCAAAACCCATGAAAGCTCTAATAATAGCTTCTTCCATGAAATGCCCATTCCATATCAACTGAACCCAAATCAAGCTTGTCAATAATGCTCATAAAAGATTAGTTCCAAATCAACCAATTTACAGAATATCAGAAAAAAACCAAACAAAAAATGAATGGCTAGAAAAGAAGGCGGAAAAAGATAGAGTAAGAAAGTCAAAAATCCAAGGACCAAATAAACAGTTCAACCCGTGAAAGGAAACATCCATCTTTTGAACAACCGATAGCATTATATTGTCAAAACCCAGCAAATAAATCAAACATAAAACAGAACAATGAAACAAACAAGAAATAACATTAGCTCATACAATCAAATCCAAAATGCATTACATCTACAAGAATATCAAATGCCCATATCCCAAATCACCACCAAATCTCAAAAGAACACAACCATCATCAACGCCATAAAAACCCACATCAGAAAATCCCCGACAATGAGATTAAAATCCTCACCAGGTTGAGGAGAGAGGCTAGCCCCCAGCTACAGGTCCCATAGTCACACTTCTCAGGTGGCCACCAGTCCAAGGTGGCGCACACAAAGTCATCATCAACCATGGCAATGGGGAAGTTGCCATTGACCACAGCAGTCCCTTGGACCACCCCAACAACGTTAGGGTTGTAGCACAACACCTTCCCAAAGCCAGCCAAGAAGAACAAACCCCAGAAGATGAGGCCAAAGAGATGGAGAAGGTAGCAAGCCATTCTGAGAGAATGGCACAAAGAAGAAGAAGAAATGAGAGAGGTGAGACCTTTAAGAGAGAGATAGAGAGAAATGGGGGGTTGCTTATAAAGTGGAGGAGGTGGGAACAGTGGCGTAGCCAGGATTTCAAAGTCGGGGGCATAAAATAACATGCAATAATATCAAAATTGTAAGGATATTTAATACTAAATAATAATGATTTTCTTTCTAAAATACTAGGAGAAAGGGAGGGGCCTCAAACTTGAAATCTCTCAACCAATATTCTATTGCATAAAAGCGATTGTTACAGTATGAAACTGCACATCCAACTCCAAAAGTATAACTTGCAAATCAAACTCCTTACATATTAAAGAAAACAAAATCCAATCACCTAAAACAAAAGTGAAATAAACTAACGATAATACCTTACAAACTGCCTCGACGCTTTGACATATTTTGAAACCGTGCCATGATTACATCATTACTAATAGTATCAAATACATCAGATTCGATATATGTTACCAAACAATCATTCGTCCACTGATCTCCCATGCGGTTGCGTAGTTTAAATTTCACAATATTCATAGCAGAAAATACTCTCTCAACATTTGCAGTTGCCACAGGTAAAATCAATGCAAACTTCACAAGTTTATAGACAAAATAATATATCACATCTTTTTTCATCTCCACCATCTTCAGTGTAAGACCTGCAATCCCTTTTAGTTGCGAAAATTCACTTTTTGATCGCATATCATGATTGAATGTATCAAGTTGATCATCAAGAGCCATGATCTCAGTTGTTGAGAAATCATTAGGATAAAACTCAGCAAGACGAAGTAACTTCTCCTTATTAAATACCGCAAAAGAATTACTAGGATTTAAGCATGCTACACAAATAAGTAACTCCGTGTTCGCCTCAGTAAAGCGATTGTTTAGCTCTTGAACCTGCAAATCTATAACTGCATAAAATAAGTCACACCGATAATGATACATGTTGGTAAAGTTCTGAGCATTGCAGTGTGATCTCCCTGTGGGTATAAACATATCATCCATGTTAGGGACCTCGATATCATGTTTGACACAGAATGAAGAAACAAGCTCAACGAAAGAATCCCATCCATCATCTCTCATTTGTTGAAATCGTTGTTTGGCTATTTTAACAAGATCCATGGCGTTCACAATATTTTGATCTTTTCTTTGAAGCGCCAAAGACAACTCATTGGTGATCCCCAACACAATTTTCATCAAATGAATAGAAAATGCAAACTTAAAAGTTCGCATCATTTGTAGAATCAACACAGCTTCTCCTCTCTTTTCAGTGCATGATGTTTTCTTTATACTCTCAAGAGCTACAATCACAGGAGTGTATAAAACAATCAAGTTTAGCCAAACATAAGCATAATGAAAATATGAAATTTACTATTAATAATCAATTCAATAACTTCAAGAAATAAAAAACACTTCAATTAGAAGCATGGTACTTACTGTAAACTGTGTCTATGAATGGTAGACTCTTCTCCGCCTCCTAAAAGGAGATCCCTCTGCAAATAAAGTATGCAATGCAACATCAGTTTTCAAATTGCGCAGACATTTCCAAAGAGTAGTCGACTACTATTGGGTATTAGTCGACTAGGCCAAGATAAGCTCAAGTGACAGGTTTCTGGATAACTGAACCAAGTCGACTACAACTTCTTTATAAGTCGACTAGTCCAGTGATGAGTCGACTAGGGAAATGGGTTAGTCGACTACAAGGGTCTATTAGTCGACTATATATTCTGTCAAGTCGACTAATGGACAAACAGAGAGTTGGTATCAAGTGAGACACAGGATTAGTCGACTATGGCTTTGGTCAAGTCGACTACATAATGTATTAGTCGACTAACAGGGACTATAAGTCGACTATATATCTATGACTTCCATGGCTGACAGCGGCGGAGTTTATAATTTTTTTATTGATGTAATTAAATGGCATCTAAAAGTTGAAGTTGATGAAGCATCTGAAGGAGGTGATTGCGATGATGAAGCTTGCGCAGCCGACGATAAGAGCGAGGGCGGTGACGGTGAGAGGGGGCGAGCCGAGGGCGATGATTGGAAGTATTTTTTTTTACTTGATTGAAAATTTGAAAGTGTTTTGAGAAGACTAGAAGTTCAAGAATCTGAAACAAGATCTCCCCAAATTCCCTTAATAGATAGAATCAGACTTAGACCTCAAAAAGCATAAAAAGAACAAATTGAGAGAATGGAAATTTTTACCTTAATTGGAGATTTGGGGGAAGAACTTCGAGTCTTCGACCAGTGCAAAAGCCACGAGCGAGATCAGAAACCCTAGCCCTGGAGCCTGGATTTCAATTTTCAAGCGAGAACGAGCGGCGAGACTGGAGCCTGGGTTTCAATTTTCAAGCGAGAACGAGCGGCGAGAGCAAAAAATAGGGGAGACTGTTAGGCTTCAACTCTCAGCCTCTTCCAAGTTGTTTATTGGCTGGGTTAATAATAGTAGGGGGGGTTTTTTTCTTGCGGGCCCGGGGGGCACGTGCCACCCTGTGCCACCCCCTGGCTCCGCCACTGGGTGGGAAAGCTTGGAATCTTGGGGAAGGTTGGCAACAGAGGGAGGGGACAACAGGGAGAGGGAGGAGGGGACCAGACTCCAAGCCCCCATTCTCTTGCTTTGGTTTTATTTGGAGATTTTGCACATGACTCCACCCACAATGTGAGATGTGTTGGGATTTGGGTCGAACAAATAGTCCCATATCGGCTAGACGTGGGGATGGTCTTGGGAATATAAGCATTTGTGCAACTCCACCTAAAAGGCTAGTCTTTTCGGATGGAGCCCGAGTCCTTCAAGTGGTAATTGTTGGAAAGAGAGAGATTATTGTCGAGGAAGTCGTCGATGAAGACAAGGATCGTCGAGTCGAGGGATCGTCGAGGAAATCGACGATGAAGATAAAGGATCGTCGAGTCGAGGGATCGTCGAGGAAGGAACAACAGCAAAATACGGAAGTATTGTCGAGGAAGTCGACAAGGATCGTTGAGGGATCGCCGAGGAAGTCGATGACAAAAGACGAAGGAAGCAGCAGCCAGGAAATAGCCAAACTGTAGCAGAACAGGTGTTCCGGTCGACCGGCCCGATCGACCACCCGCAGTAGCAGGTGCTCGGTCGACCGGGCCGGTCGACCGACGTGCACAACATGCACGAGGTTGGAGCTCGGTCGGAGCTTGGTCGACCGCCCGGTCGACCGACTGAAAGTACCCAACTCTCTGTTGGGCACCCGGTCGACCGACTGGTCGACCAGTGGAAGGGGTCGGTCGACCGCCCAGTCGACCGACAAGCGGATGCGGGCAGAAAATGCAGATTTAGAAACTGTGTTGTATAAATACGGGTTTTTTCTAGGGTTTGGTTAATGCTGAAAAATCTGGAGCTCTCTTGAGAGAAGAGGTGCTGCTAGTATTGTATTCTTCTTCCATAGTAAAATAATCTCTCTTTAATTGCCTCGAGGACGTAAGCGTTGAGGCCGAACCTCGTTAGATCGTTATTTTGCGTGTGTTTTCTCTGGTTTATGATTTGTGCTGGTTTTGGGGATTGTTCTTCATGCTTGGGAGATTCAGGGATTCCTCTTTGGGTTGTTGTCGCTGGGCACAACAAGTGATATCAGAGCATTCCAGGTTTCACTTGAGATTTTTTTAGAGATTCAGAGGCTTCGAGATCTGATTCGGTGAAGATCGTGTGTCGATCTCAGATCAGAGGTAGCTGTGTTCGTGGGATCGTGTGTCGATCTCAGGAGGACGCAAGAAGTGCTCAAGGAATGGTGGTGAAGTAGATCTGGTGTGAAACTCAACCTAGGATTTCAGGGAAAAGGTAAAAATCTAATTTTTTTATCGAAGTAGTGATCTATTTCCAGTTGGTTGTTTTTTTCGCATAGATAGAGGGTCAAGTAATCTAGATGGCAGAAGAAATTGTTTCGGTTAAGACCATGCATCCTCATCCGAAGATCGACGTGGTGAAGTTTAATGGCACAAATAATTTCGAGATGTGGAGATGAGAGGTTATGGATGCACTGAATGCATCGAACCTCGAGGATACTTTTCTACTGGAGAAGAAGAGAAGCACGACCACTGATGAAGAGTGGGCAAAGATGAACAGGTCAGCGTGTGGGTTGATTCGTTCATGTTTATCGCAAGACATAATATCTTGCACAACATGAGACGTCGGCTAAGCATCTGTGGGAAACCCTTGAGAAGAAATATCTGACCAAGAGTGTCGAGTCAAGAATGCAGCTTAAGAGTAAGCTGTACCGGTTTCAGATGAAGAAGGGGAGCACAGTGAATGAGCATATTAACCGATACACGAAACTTCTTACAGATTTGGTGAACGTAGATGTCACGGTAGATGAGGAAGAAAGGCGATCATCTTCCTGAACTCACTCCCAGAGGAGGAGTATGATACATTCACTCTGACCTTTATCAATGATAGGCGGACTCTGGACTACCATGAGGTGTCGTCTTCACTGACAAATTATGAGACAAGGAAGAAGGAGAGACATCCTTCTCAGTCAAGCTCATCGGCGGAGGCACTGGAAGTAAGAGGCAGGGGTTCATCAAGGAAGGGCAAGGAGGTAAGAGGAAGATCAAAGTCCAGGCCGGGCTTCAGGGATCTTAAAAGGAATCAGTGTGCCTTCTGCAGAGAGATAGGATACTGAAAAATATACTGTTCGAAGTTCTAAGGGAAGAAGAAGGAGTCGAAGGCTGAAGCAAATCTATCAAAGGTGACGAATACTCAGAGGAGTAGTTCACAGGGAGATGGATCAGATTCGGACTCGTCAGGTTTTTCGTTTTCAGTCAGTTCTCCCATCATTGATAACTCATGTAAAGATGAGTGGATTCTGGATTCAGGTACAACATACCATGGGTGCCCTAATCTGGGCTGGTTTTCCAGTTTTGAGAAGCTGGAGGGGTGTTCGGTCGTTATGGGCGGCGATCACCCATGTAGCATGGAGGGTGTAGGTACGATCCGTATTAGGATGTTTGATGGGATGGTAAGGGAGTTGACGGGAGTGAGGTATGTACCTCAGATGAAGAGAAATCTAATCTCCGTGGGAATTTTGGAAGCGTCGGATATGATGATATCTGTTCGAGATGGCGATCTCAGGATGATCAAGGGCTCGATGGTGTTGATGAAGGGCGTCCGTCGAGGCAATCTCTACTACTTGAAGGGTAGTATAATTACAGATCGGGTGGAGACTTCGAGTTCCTCAAATGATAGTGGCCCGGAGGTCTGGCAGGGAAAGGTCGGACAGGAAGAAGAAAAGTCTTTACAAGCTCCTGCAAAGATGGAATCGCTGGAAGGTGTTGCTACCTGCAAGTTGGAGGGTGAACACAGTGTTCTGGACAAAAGAAGGTGAGATTTAGCACCAGTACTCACCATAATGAAGGTCTTCTTGATTGTGTTCACATGAGCGTATGGGGACCTGCTAAGACGGTATCGCTTGAAGGTCACAGGTAATTTGTCTCTTTCATTGATTGTTCATCTAGACAAGTTTGGTTATATTCCATGAGACAAAGGAGTGAAGCCCTAGATGTGTTGGAGAAGTGGAGAGAAAAAATGCAGAGGCAGATAGGTTGGAAGATAAAGGAGCTTCATATTGGTAATGTTAGAAAGGACATGAACCAATTCCTACGATTTGGCCAGAACACAGGTATTGCTACTCACTTCAAAACAAGTACAGATGGGTTGGCTAAAGATGTAGTCCGTTTCTTGCTGGAGGAGGTTCGAAAATTGTTGTCTAATGCAGAATTAGACAAGTCGTTTTGGGCTGAGGCGACAGAGTATGCTAGCCATCTCATGAACAGATCGACTGCGATAGGAGGTAAAACTCCATTGAAAATTTGGTCTGGGAAAGCTGATCAAGATCATGGTGTGCTGCGAGAGTTTGGAAGTCCGGCCTACTTCAGTGCCAAGAATGGCAAGGTGAATCCGTGAGCAAAGAGGTTTGTCTTTTTGGGCGTCAAGAGGAACAGCTACAGGTTGTGGGACCCCGAAGACAAGAAGATCGTGATGAGCAGGAATGTCACATTTGGAGAGACTTCAGTATTGAAGTCCACCGTCTCTCAGTAGGTGGAGAGGACGAAGACCAAGGAAAGATCCAAGCGGGTGGAGGTAGATGCTACTCCATCTCTCCAGTTGGTTCGGCATTAGAGGAGACTTCATCGGATGTGACACCAGGTGGAGATCATGATACCAAGGATGATGCTGAACAGGTTGACGACATTGCTGAGGATGTCGAGTTGTTTGCAGCCATTGGAACCAAGGTGAAACCGCGCTTGTGGAGAAAGAATCATGAATCTCAAGTTGTGATCGCGACAAGCTCAAGATGAAGGCTGTTGTTCTCCATGATGGTCAAGAAGAGGTTCATATGACTCAGTCTGATGGGTTCACTGCTGCAAATACAGGTACCAGTGCTTGAGCTTGAAGAAGCTCATTTTAATGAACTACGGTTGGCTTGATCCTTTTGGGTAAAGGTACGTAGGCAGCCGTAAAGGCGCAGCCATTTGGTGATGCAACTCTTATGAAGCTATTTGGGTTCTCGAGAAGCTGTTTGGATCTTCACGTAGAGGTGAAGAGGTGTGACTGAGTGGAACTTCACGTAGAGGTGGAGTAGGTTTCACGTAGAGGTGAAGCATTATGGCCAGTTGGACTTCACGTGGTGGTGAGGTGTTGTGATCTCGATGAACAAGTTAATCTTCCTGCGAGAAGATGTTGAGCTTGCATAAGGAGGGGTGTGCATCCAGTTGAAGCCGATGATGTTTGGTTTGCTCTACGCAGACTTGGTTGGACCGTCAGTGGAAGGCAGGTAGACTAGATAGAGCTGGTCAGTTGGAGAGTCAGTGTTGGCTCGTGAAGAAGTCTTCGTGTAACGGTCCCAGATTTCATAAATTTCAAATAACAAAAATATTCTTTTAAACTGACAGATTATCGTAATCATCTCCCAAATTCTTAAAATTTTGGCAGCACTACCTTTGTAAATGCTAACATGCCCAAATATACATTTCAATTTGCACTAATTTTGACCAACAACAGTCCACTTATTCTCAATTCAAACATGTAAATCAAAGTTAACAATCGCCCATGCAATCATAATAATATCTCGGCTCACCATGACCTGCTAATTCTCCAAATAATAATTTCGGCTTGACATCGCCTACTTATATGAAACAAAAGAAACATATGTTCGAGAGTACTCCTCTCGACATCCACAACATAAACAGATCTAACTATAACTTTAACACATCACCATAATCACAATCTAACTTACTTCATACATATCCATCTCCCAAAACTTACATAAGGTATCAGTATACATCAAGTAGGATTTCAACAGGAACTAAATTACAACCCAATACAATCATTAATAAAATTCTTAACAAACGCCTAAATCTGAAGCTGGTCTTCTGACATACTGCGACCTGAAACATAAAACTGGAAAGGAGTGAGCTCGACAGCTCAGTGAGAGAGAATCAAAGTGTATCAAGGAAGGAAAATACAAAGAGGGAGCACGTTTTGCTTCAACAGTTTTAGCATGTATAGATGAACAAATGAAACGAAGAGAGAGCACTATCTTATAATGAATAATTAACACAAAGACCCGTATAATCTATGTGACGGTCTGACTTCTCTAAAGTCGATTCTCTTTAACTTTCTTTAGTTTTTCTGCTACAGATTACATGGTCTAGAAATTCAATATGATACTCGCTCAATTATTATAACTTATGCATGATTCTGTTTTAAGTACTTTTAACTCATATCACCATATAACTCATATCTCATACATGAAGTACAACCAATCATAATCAAAGTTTCATGGGGGGTAAGTATATGTCTTGGTAATACAACATCACAATATCACCCCATATCATCTAAGTATAGTTTCTCCATATGGACAATACAATCACATATAATCATACTACACCACACAATATTCAAATATCATACTTAGTGATATACACATCACATATTATTAATATGCTTACTCAATCACAAATGAAATGTGAGATTCTCCGTCTTCCCCCTCCTACCGGCTCCCGCCCGGCCCCTTCCTCCAATATATACATATATATAAATGTAACAATAACATTGTCTTCTCCCTCATACCGGCTCCCGCCCGGCCCCTTCCTCCAATATATATAAATATATATACACATATATAAGAGTAACCATACACCGTCTTCCCCCTCCTACCGGCTCCCGCCCGGCCCCTTCCTCCTATATATATATAAATGTAATAATAACACCGTCTTCCCCCTCCTACCGGCTCCCGCCCGGCCCCTTTCTCCAATATATATAAATGCAACAGTTAAAAATGCGTATGCCCACATATAACAACCAGTTCATGCATAATACAAAACATCAATCAATATTTTAATTTTACCTCCGCGCTTTTCGATTTTATTTTCAAAAATTTCATGTGGTTCGGTATATCATGCACATGTATATATATCAATTGACACTGTAGTGATCTACTCATCTCAATTATATTAGTCAGGTTCTTATTCACGTTATCAATGTTAAATCTTCTATTACGATTATGAATAACTACTACCCATGTGTGTGAATACACATACACACACATGCACCCATAACTAAAATTTAAAAAAAACAAAGATCAACTCCGAATAATAACTAGTATGCCAAGAACACTTTCTTAGGCCACACGGTGATGCCTTTTAGTTACATATACTTCCTCTTTTTATATGCTCGACATTTGATGTCCGAAATCGACTATTCATCCAAATCTTAACATACTTGTTAATTGTAAGTTTTTCAGAAGTCGACTCTTAAGTAACATCAACCATTAAATTTTTTATGTGTAATTATCATACATTAACTTCTACGGGTGCCATTCGATTATATCAAGGTTCCTTTCTAACCTTATTTCTATTCATACTCCATAAGGATATGACTTTCAGCTCTCTCACCAAATTCTTAGTGTAACTAAACTTGAAGTTTAGAACACATGCTAACACTAGACATTATCATTAAAACCAAAAGGAACTGAAAGGAAAGAGGGAAAAATCAACTTTAATTAAATGAAGTTTGTCAATCTAGATATTGAGACAATTGACCACTCGGAAGAGTAGAAGGTTAATTGTATCAAAGGACTAGTTCAGTTCTTAATTAATTTGTCACACAGTTACTCAAGGGAGCATCTAAGGGTAACGAGTTCTCATGAGTGTAAGAAACTACATACCAAGAGATGTGTGGACAACTCTGATATAGAAGAAATGAAAGCTAAATCTAAAATTTGACCCTTGCAGACAACGAAAGTTAAATGTGTTCAGATTTTAAAGTTAGTCATGTTATCATAAATCACTTGCTTCAAACCCAACATAAAAGCATTTATCGGAGTTTGTTCGGTCAACTTAAACTACATATTATTAGGTTCAAGGATAGAAATAAGGTTGGGATTACTCATATCACTATACTCAAGAATTAAATTTGTTTCAAACCTTCCAAGCCCAATGAACTTAACAAAGATAATATGATCGTAAGAGAAGAAGTCTTTACTTTGTTTTTAACTACACTCAAATGATATCAGTGGATAATTATATTTTGGTGTTTTACTTCTAACTTCCTTAGCCCCAGAGGGGTGCTGGAGTCTTAACTATAAGAAAAGAATATATCCTCAAGTTTTTCTTCATCCATAAAAGTGCTTCATATATTTCATCAAGTACTTAAGCTCTGTTGATGGAGGATCAGTGTGACTAGTTATATCGTGAACCCTTTTACACTAGGTCACCCTTAAGGAATCAAATTGAGTTAATAAGGAAAGAATCCAACATAAAAATCACATGAAAGGAACGCCAATATTTGCAATATTCTCCACTCACAAGAGATAATTATGAAAGTTCAATGTATAGCTTAATGTCTATGAAGAGGAACCGTAAGGTAATGCGTAACTGATGAAGGCTCAAAATTTTAGTGCTCTCAAGAACATTAAAGGACCAATATAAAGATGGCTCGCAATGACCTAGATGATATACATGTTGCCACGATGAAGGCCAGTATCAGGATCAAGTTACTGTGCGAATAACAATCCCAGAAGTTGTGTCCTTATAAGAAGTCCAAAAATTATCGGTTTTGATGCTTCGAGGTATATACAACAATACTGAGAAATGATATTATTTGTACATGTATTAAGTGTGAAGATCATCTCAACTCCTACATGGTTTCTATAATTTCGATTCTGAACACTTGAATATTTGAAATACAAAGCGTTATACATGAACCTCGACGAGAGGACCTATACTTGTGCACATAATGTTTATGAAACATCAACATTCATTATGAAAGTGTATTCAGTTCTATACTTAACTCAATATGCCTCTTTATTTATTCTTAAAATTCTCATAGGCCTCCCCTTAAATGGTAATTCATAGTGAGAAACTAATTTCTGACATGATTTATTTTCTTTTGTTTCTCAAAGGATTCCAAACGTCCAACCAACACGAGTTTAAATTCATGTTCTTAGAGACACTATCATCTTTCTAATAGTTTATTAAATGACATTTATAATTGAGTTAACTAGTAAAAGAAAATTTAGAAACTCCTCAATCATAAAAGAAAATTCTGCAACTCAGGAATCTTGACTAGCCTATCGTATTTTGATGATAACTTTCAGCACAGATCCTCAATTGGGACACCGCAAAAATCGTTGAAAAGTAGATTTGATTATCTTTCTAACGGTATATTATATGATACCCATTGTTCTTAAAATACAAACGAACTGAACTGATATTTACAAATTACAGTGTTTGACAGCTTTATGCCCTATTTCAAGAGTGCTAAAATTTATGGAATTCATGATTTTTTTCTTTAACATTTCCACCCAATTCAGAATCATAATCAAACTAGGGATTTGAACATTTATAATCCTACCTACAAGCTTGATCCATCATCATTTCAACCCCATTCACTTCTTAATCTCACAAAATAAAAGATCTACCATCTTTCTTGTAACAAGCATTTACTTAAGAAATTGTAAGAACTATTGAAGAATATGGATCAAGAGGAATCCCCCCTCACAAATGATTTTTCATTTCAAGAGTTTCAAAACAATACAAATTAATTATTGGAGGTGGATCATAACATGATTAAAATTTTCTAAATTTGAGAAAAATTGAAATTAGATTAAATCAAGATAGAATCTCCCTCACATCCTTGTTTCTCCTCGCTATTATCGTTGCTCCCACTTGTCGCCGCTCCACCACCGGCCCGGCCGCCGCGCCACCGTCGGCCGCCCGGGTGTGGCCGGGTGCTCCCGGTTCCAAAGAAGAGAGGGAGGGGGAGAAGAGGGAGAGAGTGAGATTAAAAAAAATGATTGAAGGTTGGAAGGAGATTTAGAGAGGCTGTATTTGAGATTCTTCTCATGGGTTCCTTAGGTTGAAAAATGAGAGATGGAAGGAGATGAATGAGGGATTAATTGTCTCCCCATTTACACAAACCCCCCTCACATAAACATGTATTACATACATCCACAACCTCTCTCTTCCCTCATCTTGCCACCTATACACACACACTTCAAGGCTAATCTTAGCCCTCCATCTACCCATGCCATGCACACCTACTTTCTCCACTAACTCTAAAATAATAAAATAATTCTCATGGTTGTATTTTTATTTTTATTTATTTATTTATTTTGGTATTTGCTTCATTTTCTTGTATTTACACAATGTATTCACTTGCCACTTTATTACACACATATATATGAACAATATATTTAAAAGTACAAAATATATGTGCAAGTATTCATAGAAGAATGATCATATTCATAAAGTTTTACATATACATAACAAACATAGATAGGAACATATGTATGTATGTCGAATACCCATATTTCCCACTTTCAGAATTTTCTTTTACTGGATTTCTAAACATCTATTGTTACACTCGCTTAATTTTGTCATTATCTCAGATAATCAGTTTATCCCCTTTAACAAGATTAAATCAAGATTTAGAATTTAGGGTGTTACACTTCGTGAGGTCATGAAGTTGCGGAGATGGAGCCACAGTATGGTGATCGGCATGTATGAAAGTTCTTCTAAGGTGAAGTGCAAGGAAGGCATGTGTGATGTTTTCCAGTGGACAGCTGAGTTAAAGATTCCAAGCCGAGATCGTGTGTTGATTTCACCGAGATCGTGTGTCGATTTCATCCGGTGCGCGCAAGCCGAGATCGTGTGTCGATTTCGCCGAGATCGTGTGTCGATTTCGCCAGGTGATAGACTGGGGTTCGTTGGAGATCGGCTCAGATTTTGGAAAAAAATCTTCGTCGAGGTGGAGAATTATTGGAAAGAGAGAGATTATTATCGAGGAAGTCATCGATGAAGACAAGGATCGTAGAGTCGAGGGATCATCGAGGAAGTCGTCGATGAAGACAAAGGATCGTCTAGTCGAGGGATCGTCGAGGAAGGAACAGCAGCAAAAGACGGAAGTATTATCGAGGAAGTCGACAAGGATCGTCGAGGGATCGCCGAGGAAGTCGATGACAAAAGACGAAGGAAGCAGCAGCCAAGAAATAGCCAAACAGCAGCAGAACAGGTGTTCCGGTCGACCGGCCCGGTCGACCGACATGCACAACATGCACGACGTTGGAGCTCGGTCGACCGCCCTGTCGACCGACTGAAAGTACCCAACTCTCTGTTGGGCACCCGGTCGACCGACCGATCGACTGATGGAAGGGGTTGGTCGACCGCCCGGTCGACCGACAAGCGGGTGTGGGCAGAAACTGCAGATTTAGAAACCAAATTGCAGTGCGACTTTCCCACATCAATGCCATGTGACCTTCTTGCAAACACTGCAACTTTCCAACATCAGTCCTCCGCCCTTCTCTCCCTCTGATTCCCCAACAACCACAATAGCGTCCCAATTCTTTTCCGCTACGACCAGTCCCTATTATCAACGACACATCATCCTTTGCCTCTCCTCCATTCTTCCCTCCCCACTGATCCGTTCCCTCCACCAGTGACATGCACCATTCTGCAGCCCTACCCTCCTCCACAATAATGCCACTTATATCATATTATCAATTCGAACAATGCCTCATCATGTCCAAGACTGAGTTGTCTTCAACCCTCTTGGAATACGACAGCGAGGTCTTTTAGATTGTGACCTAAGAGCAATCTCCAGAAGATATCTTCGACACTTAGAGTGATACAGAGCGATCATCATTAGAACATCTTTAGATTTGGCCTTGATTTAATCAGATATCTTCAGGTATTTTTTTCCCTTTGGACAATCTAGTTCTATATGGTAGAGTTTTCTGTTATGTTATCTTTCTGCATATTGATCACATAAGTAAGTTAAGTGCATTGCTTTGTTATTTTGTATCTGTGAATCTGAATATTACATATTGGACTTATCATCACAAAATAATGCTATTATTTAGTTAATTTATATTTTGAAATATGCGGCATGTATACAATTTATTAACAGTAAGCACTAGTCACTATTTCAAGCTAATAATTTATAATCTAGATCGATCGCTCTTTGTTGGTGAGATGCGCTCTTTGTTGGTGAGACGTGCTTGATTTGCTTTGTTGCTAAGCTCCCGTACTTGCACACAGACATGTTTCACATCAACACTATAGATTAATCACCTTTTCTACTATTGCTCGCCTTCTTTACTTCTCCCTTTCAAATCAAATACATTTTTATTTCATTCATTTGTCATAAAAATCCCAAATCAAATCATTTTCACACACCCCTTAAGAAATTGAGAAAAAATCTATGAAAATTTAGAGTGATACTTGAGATAAAATTCATTTTAATTTAGGAGGATTGAAAGATAGAGAAGAGAAGAAGAAGAAGAAGAAAGAGGGTAAGGAGGGATAAGAATTTTAGGCTTGATAGAATTTAGGTTAGGTCATGTAAGAATAAATTCTTTTAGGGAAGTCATGTAAGAATAAGAAGAGAGGTGAAGAGGTTAAGAGGAAAGGAAAAGGGCATAACTGGTAGAACACTTCTATTTCATTAAAAATCTAACTGGAGGGGTAATTTTTAAGATTTAGAAGATTTGGGGGGTAAATTTCTAATATCAAAGATTTGGGGGATAAATTTCTAAATATCAAAGATTTTAAGGTGGGGAGGTATATATTTGAAAATTCTTATTATAAATAAATCTCTTGGTGGTGTGCAATTATTATACTACTGGAGGTAACAATGAATTTGATAAGTTCATACATATTATAATTAAATAAGCACTCATTGTAAGAGATTTAATGAAATAATGGGGTGAAAAATACCCATCTACTGAAAGCGGAGGAAAGAGAAGTAGCCACCACCGTCCAACCATCTAGGCCGATTGTTTAAGCACCTAGGAGGCCACTTTTTAGAACATTGTTCTTGGCAAGGTCTTGATGGAATTGCATGACTAGGATTATTTTAGGGACGCACTGGTTCAAATGATGGTGTTGGATCTTCAGATCGAGAAAACTTTAGTGAAGAAAAATATTTGCAGTGGTTATTTGGTGTCAGTTGTGCAAAGTTTAATCATTAAACTTTAAACAATTTACCAAAGTGAACAAATGTGGAAAAAGTTAAAGATGCGTGTCCAAGAGTCATAGAACTATTCAGTGCTACAGAGAAAATAGCACGTTCGAAATGTGTTATTTTAATCAATTTAACAGTTCACCCTCACAAGAAGTCGGTCTTACCAAATTAATTTTTTTGTCCCAACTAATACTGCAAACATTCTGCATAGGATCAGATTATTTTCTTCGTAAATTATAAGTTGTTACCAAATCCAATTTAAACTTTGAGAAAACTAATTTCAGTCTTGTTAAAATACCTTATAGCAGAGTAATTTCATTGTCCAGACCAGAATTCACCAAACTAAATTCAAATTAGCATATAACATAGTTAGATGGAAGAATATAAATTAAGAGAAATATTTGTCCATATCAATGTACACGTACCAGATGTATTTGTTGTGCAATCACTCTTCACTTGCATTTTGCCTCAATTTCTCTTCCTTTTTATAGTATTAATAGATAATAGAAGTTCCTATCTTTCATTTTCTTTTTTGCTTTTACAAGCTATTGTTTAATTCTTGGCGGAATAAGGCTGTGGACGGTATCAACATTTGAGCTCTATTCTTTTGAGCTATATAGATCCCCGTTCAAATTAGGAAATAAATTCATTTCTAATCGTGTATACTCATTGCATTTATGTATTAATTCTCTGACCAATATCAGTGTAATAATTGCATGTTCTTTATGTATTTAAAATATCTTAATTTGTTGTTTCTTGTATCATTGCACAACAAGTCTTGGGGCATCTGCTGGAGGAAGCTGGTTACACAAGGGATTGTTCAATTTTGTTGGATGATTTCATTAAGGCACTCATTCCTTGTTAATTTATGGTAACTTAGTCCTTTCTGTAGGACATTGCAAAAACCTTAGATATTGTAGGTATTGATGTAGAATATTTAATCTATCCTTCATATACACACAATTGAAAGGATAATAGAGTTAAAACTTGATATCTTTCATACATTTATTTAGGATTTACCATGTTGGCATGCCTGCTTGTCCACCTGTGTATATGCATGCTTCGTCCGTTATGGGATGATATTACCACTTTGGATACAATGTGGAATTTACAATCTTTTATTTTTGTATAAGCTATATTATCCTTTTCTGGATCTTTTGGTTAGTATTTTACTTGTTAATTTTTATGAACATATATGATGGCAAATTCTATTAATTAAGGGAGTTGTGTGCTCGATTCAGTTGTTCCATGAATTTAATTTTAATTTCTGAGTTCAGATATACACATTTATGCATTCAGGATTTTCCACACATGTATCATGTGATATTTTGTATCCTGTATTTTATGTGCATACAACCTATCATGCTGCTTATCCTCCTAATCCCATTAACTTTATGAAACTGCAATCATACCATGCTAATCTGATTTTATAAGTTCGGCGTTGACCTTATATTGTATTGCCTTGAATAACAGCAGAAATATCATCATCATCCATCACAGCCTTTTTCTCATCAAAATGATTCAGCTCTATGAAAGGCGATAAAATTTTATAACAGACCATCAACCTGATGAATAACTCTTAATCAGTCCCAAACTTCCTGCTCAAGGAAACTTTTGGGGGTAGAAACCTACCTTACTACTGATGTAGTTTAAGTTTGAGAACAGAAGCAATCCAAAAGTCTCTGAGCAATTCATGTGAGTACCCATGTCAATTTCTGGTGATAAGTTATGATATGCTAAACATCATGGAATGGCTATTTTGTGAATCACGACTTGACAGAGAGATGGGAATGTCATTAGGCTTATTTTGTGCTTCAAGTAGATGTTATCCCTATAGCAATCATTACCGATGTTGCATTGGCACAAATATGGGATGTGCATACAACATGATATAGATATAGGGATATGGCAAATTCTGCAAACTCAGAATATAGACGAAGTCACTGATACTGCAATAACAAAACTATATGTGCACACAATTTATAATGTTCCTTATCGATTATGTGGACTTGTCAGGTCATAATGGTTAGACACTAGCTCCGATAAACAAAATATTCCTAAGGTATTATATCAGTTTTACCATACTAATCGTGACAATTATGTAAATCCATCTACAAATTAAACAGACTTGTGAATCCAACATTCACGCATTAGGTCTTTAACTTCTTTGTCTCAGATACATGTCTGATACATCTTTGAGACGTCTTAGGATATGGTATAAATTCTAGGATACATCAAAAAAGTAGCTGACAAATGTATCCACCGAGTGTCTGTGTTTAAGTATCCCGGTATCAGGGGTGTGTCTAATTTGGATACATCTCCTTTAGCGAAATATCCGGGCGAACCAAGATAGATCATTATTCTTAAGTTTCAATTAGCTTGATATACATTCTGAGCCCACAACCCAACAACTTAAACTTTTGGGTAAAATGATTTCTTTGACATGGTAACTGAGACACCAGGTTTCAACACTCTTACGTTCAAACCTCATTAATTTAAAATATATTTATCCCTACTTATTCTGCCTTTCCAAGTGAAGTTTGAATTGAAGGCCTTTTCACGTGGCCCAAAAGTCTACGGGAGGAGTGTTTAATGTTCAATTAGCTTGATATTCAGGTTTGAGAACTCATATTTGGTTTTGTACCCTTTCATCAAAGGTTTCAATTAATTTCCTTAGTTTCGACAATTTTGTTTGAAGTTTTTATTTCAGTTTCAGTGTATATAAAAGTTGACTTATTTGATTCTTTGCATATATAGCGCGCAAAAAACAGACAATATGAACATGTCGGCTAAGTGAGTATTATAGCAAGAGTTGGTGACTTCTGATAATCAACTAGTTAATACTAAAATTAATGTGAAAGCCATCAATTTAAAGTTAAATTAAGATTATAATCATAATTAAATTAAAAATATCTAATTATGATTTAATTATGACAAGTTAGGATATATTCGATAATATCGGCCATATTAGTAATATTCGTCATGATATCGGCCAATAGTTTAGATATTATACGGTTAACCGTATCGAGTACCTCGAAACTCGATACAATATTTGGCCGATATTTGAAACCATGCTATTAATAAATGGGACAGGTATGGATATAAGGGGATCGACTTGATTATAAAATATGTGCACGCCCGCATATGTTGTGGGGTTTGAACCAATTGAATTATATACGACCCTGTGCGTGCACGTGCACGTGCACGTGCATGTGAGTATTCGTTACGAAGGGGTTGTTTGTTTCGCCGTAAAAGGCGTAAAAGTCCGTAATTCATAAATGACTTACAACCCAATTACAACTATGACGTTTGCTTGGACCGTAATTCGTAAAAGACTTGCGCAACTTAACTATCACTCACTTGCAACCAATTACCGCTCAGTTACAGCCCAGTTACAGTTAATTTTGTGGTCATGCAAATTTATATTATTTTTTAATGTTAATATTAAATTTTTTTAATATTTAGCATTTTTAATATTTATTTGCAATATTAAAACTTTTTAAATCACCAGATAGCTAATTTTGTGGTCAACTTTTTCACTTACGACTTACGCATTATAACAACCAAATACCGTAAAATACAATATACTTTCCCACTTAAAACTTTATATTACCAACCAAACACCGTAAAATTTACATGCATGTAACTCATTTACAACTGTAAAAGAGTTTACCAATTACAACTTACGAATTACGGCCAATTACGACAGCCAAACAGGCCCGAAGTGTACTGCCATGTAAGAAGACGAAAGTTGGTCACACAAAGATTCTTGGGCAAAATTTAACAGAATCTGGGATTGTCCTGGCCAAGGTGACTGTCTTCATTGAAGTACGAAAGATCCAATTTAAATAATTTTTTCTCCAAAATGTAGAGAGAAAGTATTTAAGCTAAAAAAGAGTTGAATTGTAGATGGACCTTTGGAAGTAACCATATCTGATCTGGGAGTCCTGTTTCTGAAATACGCGGGTCATAAACAAATCAAGGGCCGTAACATATAGTTTTCACGCGGTGGTCTTGTTATCACTGGACTTTCTGGAGAGGATCTATCAATGTTGTGTTATATTTGATAGCTAACTTCCATATTCATATAATTGTAGAAGTCAGAATGCTTGATAAACTATCAGTTGTCACCCATTAATTGAGTGAGTACAAACCTAACCAAATTTGCCATGATTGTTTCTATTTAAATTCATAGCAAGCATGTTTCAGAAAATGCAGTCTTCATGGTGCTGATTTATATTCTAGAGTACTAATTTTCCATAACTTTTTTCAGATACTTGGCAAATCTGAGATCAAAAATGGAGGTTGAGGTTCCAGTGGACTAGATGTGGCCTTCATCCTTGTGTAAAGAAAAAATAGGTAGAAAAGCTTCAAAAGAAACACGAGTACAAGTCGATCCATCATGCTTTCTTCTTATTCTCTTTTCTATGCATTATAAAGTGAAAAAGCAACATTATTCAACTGTTACTTCATATGTTGCTAGTTGTATATTCTGGTAGTTACATCTGCGGTATGGTGAGAATAAAGTGTACATCCGAAGAAATGAAGCACCGCTGAAATTTTCTGCTGTTTTGAAATCTCTTTTTCTTTACCTTTTTGAAAGAAATTCATTCTGTTTTGCCTACTTGGCTTACTATATTTTGGGCACATAAACTAGTATTTTCCCCTTTCGGTTACAGAATATTGGAGCGTTGCTCCGAAAGTGTTCTAAGCTTCTAATTGTGGATCAATGAGAGTCTTTCAGCTTGCAACACTTGCTGGTTTTGAGCAATCATTTGTCAAATCAGGGTTTTGATCCATAGCCTTTATTTTCTTTTGGTATGTAACCTGCTTGATTAGTTTGTTTTTCTGGCACTATTTTTCCAGCTGATCACATCCATGAATTGTGGTCCTGTGGAAATATTTGCTTGTCCATCGATGCAGTTTTGCCGCGTTCTTCTTGTATGATTGTATGTGGAATTCAGCTGTCTTGATGGATTGACTACTTCCAATTCGCGAGTTGGAAGAGTTTGGGAGCTTATTTCTGTGCTTGCTTGTAGTGAAGGCTATTTGAATGGAAGGAACACAACAGATCTAACTGACGTTTATGAGATTTATGCTGTTAAATGTTCATACAATCAAGTATCTTCAAAATTTGTTCAAGCTTGGCTTATTTAAGTTAGTCGTGTTTCTTATATCTTTTCCTTTTCCTTCTTTCTTCTGTTTCAGGTGAACTCAAGATCCCTTTCTTCTTTTCATTCTGATAATTAAGTCTCCTGATTTACATTTCAACTCAAGTCTGCTAAAACCTGAACATCTGTTGCAACAAAATTTAGATCACTATTGAATAAAATTTCTCATGCTCTTTTTTTTTTTCTTTCATTATTTGATCACAGATTTTGAAAAATAAATCACCTTGCTATCGGCCTTACGGCCATACTTCTCAGGGAATGGACTACTTGGTAGTCCATCCACATGCAACAATGCGAAACACACAAACAAACCACCAACCCAACCCAAGCCTACCTGCAACCAGGGGCATAGAAGTATGGAATGTGGGCAAATACAATGGAATATGGTGCAACCGTTATAGGTTCCGACCCATCAACCCTAATAGGTTCCAATTTTGGAATGTTGCCGTTCTGATCCACGGCCAAGACGTTACCATTTAGAAGCATTACCCGACTGTGCAAGTTGCGACTGGGGGCTGTCAGGTGGTACTCGTCCCTAGCAAATTGGTTGGTTTTGCTAGTTGGAGATACATGATTGAACTTTGTCCTCGATGCTCTACTGTGGAAATGATGCTTCAAAGATCTAACAAAGGCGGACTTGGTGGTAACAACCACTTCGGTTGTAGTGTTGCCGTCAAGATTGATCAAGAGAAGTGTAATTCCTTGCTGGAGAACACGAAAGACACAAATCAGTGCAAACAGCGAAGAAATAGAGGAAATAGAGGCATAATGGTGAGTAGCTCACAGATTCTCGTGCACAGTGTGCATATGCACGAATTTTTTTTGTCCCGTTGAATGTTGTCGATAGAACATTCTTCCCCATTAACCGATGCCATAGAAGGGCACTGCAGCAATAGAAATAATTAGCAAACTTGGTCAAATATTGGATTCTGATTATGTTCAAGGATGTAATGTTACCAGACATTGTTAAATAGTCTCTTTCTTTCTAATGACAAACTAGATGCAATACCAACAGCTTTTGATTGATTATTTCAAAGAATAATGCTTGTCCTTTTTATTTTCTCTTTCTTTCTTAATGTATTTACTCTTAAATTTTCCTCAAGTTTCCTAGTTCTTTGTTGTATGTTTACTTGGATATTTGGAATTTTTGTTCATTTTAATTGAAATGAACAAAATATAAACTCGACTTCTGCGACATTTGATTCATGATTGGGTGGAAGACATCAACAAACTTACTAAGCAAATCAGCAGTAATCTAACAACAGAATACTAAAGATGAAACAATTATGAGGCATAGAAACTAAAGCTTACCTGTAATAATCAGGATTTGGCTCAAAGTTGGTTGTATCCAGTAAGCCGTAATTTCCACCAATCAAGCTCTGTCGACAATATGTCTTCGTATCATAGACCGCTGACATGCCCATCTGATCCAAATACCTATAATTGCCAAGTTCTAATCAAAACCAAATTTCTTTTTCCCAAAAAAATTATTAGACCTGAAAAAACTTCAGAAAAAAAATGAGTTCAATCTTTACCAGAAACTGAATACAAATGCATTAGTGACGAGATTGTGGCCACTATTGTAAGCCCCTCCCGCTTCTCCAACCCATGCAGTGGTCTGAGTTCCTGCACTCTTGAGAAGTCCCTGGAGATTGCTGAATGTTGTTGCTATGCCATCAAGATATGATGGATCAAGAATTTTCTCAACCAAATGTTCATCAACACCTGAGTATTGAGATAAGTGTTGAACATTTCACCTCATGAACCTAAAATCTCTTGAATTATAGCAGAGAAAGATACCTGGACCGAGGTTATATATGTGGTGGGTGATCACATCCAGTAAATTGGGTTTTGTTTTATTGATGAGCTCGCCAAACCAATTTGCATCAAAGAACCCCCCTGGTGCAAGGACCAATGGCTTATCTGGGAAACCTTGGTATATATTGTCTACGACTGATTTGAGAGAGATAACATCCGCGGCATACTGATCTGCTCCAACTCTAGTTCCAACTCCGCTTCCACTTAATTCATTTCCTGATGATAGAAAAATTACTTTCAGTTTGCAAGAGATCTCCACATCTTTCTCTGGAATAATTTGCAAGAGATTTTATTCCAGATATAATAGTACTGCTGCCTGGCATATGTCAGTATCGGTCTCGAACCAATAGAAAACCTGAATGAAATTTAGTGTGCTATTTGTTTCTTATTGCTAAGGCCTTCTCTTTAAGTGAGCAAAAAACGAGAGAACCAAAGTCCTGTTACGTATCTTATAAATATTCTGGCGTGCACATATGCATACAGCTAAATCACAACTTTTTAAATATAATTTTGGCCAATACTTCTGAGAAAACAAATCCATGATTCACAAGATATGCATCTGAAGCGAAATCCTGAGAGACCCTGGAATCATAGATTAGAAATTTCAAAGATAAGAATTTTTTTCTTTTAAATTGAACAATGCAAAGGACATCCAGTCTTCAGTTCCAGAGATTTCATGATTAGCTCATCTTATCAAAGTGCCGTCTTGTTCCTACTAAACTCATTACTTTTTCTTCTGGGTAACCAAGCTAACCTTAACTATAGGTGTAAATGAGATGAAGTCTTACCAAGCTCCCAACCATGGATTGTGTAACCCTTGTTGACAGTATAACGAATTAGGGCAGCTGCGTTGGTGGAGTTCCAAGGCCCTCCTAATGAACCATCTGACAAATGAATCCTTCCATTAATAGCATTCAGCCCGAAGATAATCACAGCCCTGAGGTGCAAATAAGACGTAAGACAAAATCAATGAAAGAAAACTTTGTGAAGCACACATTAGTCAAATATGGAAGGAAAGTAAAAACATATTCTAATTACACAATAATTTAACTATCCCAATGACTGTTTCTATCTACCATTGAGTAGTTTTCATTTACACAATTCAAGGATCGAATTTGAGTGGTGGATTAGCTTTCAGTACTCCATAAAAACCATCCTAAAATATTCTCTTCTATATTGACCATCTTACTTGCTACTATGAAGTTTTCAATACGAAAATGGATTAGTCTGTCTAGGAAAGATTAATCAAAGTTTTAACTATATAAAATACCCGGCTTTCTTGAAGAAATAATTCAGTTCATCCCATCTCCACATGGGCAAGCAGCCTTCAGTGAATCCAAACAGCTCAGAAGTATTTCTGACAAATTGAGTGCATTGTTGGCCAGGGTTACCAGTGTCATATATGACCTTATCCTGTAACGTGCCTCCGAGACGAATTTTTAATGGAGAGAATGCTGCAAAGCCAGATTTGTAAAAGGAAAAATTAGATAATCTCAACATGTAAACTGTCGATACATGTAGGCAGTGTATTAGATCTAAGAATTGCATACCTTTGACTGCATTTAGAAAAATGGGGTTTGCAAGATTCTGCAGGAAGGAAAATATGAAACACCTGTGTCAATCATCTTTACTAAGTCACTGAACTTTTATTTTTCACAAGCATCTTGTACCAGATTATTAAACAAAGAAATGGACCATCAAATGAATAGTATTGAAATTGCCTTATTTGAAATAATTAACTCCTATTTTTGATTGATGGAGCATTTGATGTTGCAACATTATCCAAAAGCCAGAAAGTCACATTGAAACAAAGGTCAATCTGACATATCAACAAGCTACTAATAATGTGTGAGGAAAAAAAAACAATCAAGTAATCTTTAAAGGAGCCAAATTGTGAATGAAAATATTATTAAGAGAATAAATTCAACCAAGAACAGGCAATTTACATAAAGTGATCAAAATCGCACGAAGAAAATTGTGTGAGGCACAAATTCTGTGATGAAAAGTTACGACAGACCAAAAGTCAACGTGCATACATGAAATTACCAAATCTCATCATACCAGAAGTATTTACCTTTATACAAACACCTGTGTCTTAAAAACTGAAAATTAAATAATTAAATAAAATGTGAATTCATCCTTCCCAAACACAGATCCCTTTATGTTTGCCTAATAATTGTGTGACCTTCAGAAAAGCCACCCAATAGAGAGAAAACTAGAATAATTATGACAACCAAATTCGAAAAACTTATCTCAATCAAAAATTTCATATCTAAATGTCAGTGGTCCAAACTAGTGACCCCAAAGCATCACAAACTACATTTTTTGAGGGAAAGCATCACAAACTACATGAAACATCGACGAGGCATTACGGCCATGAATGAAAGGGAAACACGATAAAATAAATTCCAAAACAAGTGCTTTCCATGTTAGCAAGAAGAGTAAGAGTCTGATTGTAAAGATCGCTTTGAAAGGTGTTCGTCAGTTGAGTAAAACTGCATAAAGGAATGAAGCTTGTGATCTATAACTTCTCAAAACAAATGAAAAGTCCTTATCTCAAAATTAATAATAATAATGCAACTTTCAAACTAGTCAAAATATGAACTGACATTCAATCTAAACATTTAGAGAAATATAATCAACTGGAAATCAGGACCGAGAAAGAACCATTTGTGTGCTGATGGAAACTGATTTAAACCATTTCCAGTTTTAACAACCAAAAAATAATCATATCTCAGATTACTTGCATCTATAAACCCTCATCAGCAATCAGTAAGAACACACCAAAATATAAAAAATATTGTTTCATGGTCAAAGGCAATGTAATAAGCCTGCACTTGGGCAAAATACAGAAACAAAAGTTTGGACAAGAGACTACATCTAAAACAGATTTTATCAATGTCTTACACAACTTAAAAACATTGCCATGCAGTAAGGAAGAGAAAAAGGATAACTATAGAAGCTTTTTACTTGGAGAATGAACTAAGATAGAGTCAAAAAGCTATACAGGCATTAACTCTAAAGGGAACTTTGAAGGATTTCATTAAGCCAAGAAAAGTAAGAACTTAGCTGGCGACCTATAAACTTTCAGACCCATGAGAAACAAGAGGGGAAAAAATTAAAAAAAAAATAAAAAACATATAAATTGATATTAATGAATATTTACAATGTTAACCACTAATCAAATTTAGCAATAAAAGTAAATAGCAGGCATTTAGAGAGAGGAATTCCAATAGAACAGTGAAACCAAATTGCAGTGCAGTCCTAAAAATCCCATGAAATGGAAAAGTATCATATAAACATTTCCATGCTAATTAAACCCAAACCCAAAACCAGGGAAAATCTCAAATGTATAAATAAATAAAAGTCCTCTCATGAATGCTAATAAGCAAAAACTAATGCTAAAACCCATGAAAGCTCTAATAATAGCTTCTTCCATGAAATGCCCACTCCATATCAACTGAACCCAAATCAAGCTTGTCAATAATGCTCATAAAAAATTAGTTGCAAATCAACCAATTTACAGAATATCAGAAAAAAAACCAAAAAAAAATGAATGGCTAGAAAAGAAGGCGAAAAAAGATAGAGTAAGAAAGTCAAAAATCCAAGAACCAAATAAACAGTTCAACCCGTGAAAGGAAACATCCATCTTTTGAACAACCGACGGCATTATATTGTCAAAACCCAGCAAATAAATCAAACATAAAACAGAACAATGAAACAAACAAGAAATAACATTAGCTCATACAATCAAATCCAAAATGCATTACATCTACAAGAATATCAAATGCCCATATCCCAAATCACCACCAAATCTCAAAAGAACACAACCATCATCAACCAATAAAAAACCCACATCAGAAAATCCCCGACAATGAGATTAAAATCCTCACCAGGTTGAGGAGAGAGGCTAGCCCCCAGCTACAGGTCCCATAGTCACACTTCTCAGGTGGCCACCAGTCCAAGGTGGCGCACACAAAGTCATCATCAACCATGGCAATGGGGAAGTTGCCATTGACCACAGCAGTCCCTTGGACCACCCCAACAACGTTAGGGTTGTAGCACAACACCTTCCCAAAGCCAGCCAAGAAGAACAAACCCCAGAAGATGAGGCCAAAGAGATGGAGAAGGTAGCAAGCCATTCTGAGAGAATGACACAAAGAAGAAGAAGAAATGAGAGAGGTGAGACCTTTGAGAGAGAGATAGAGAGAAATGGGGGGTTGCTTATAAAGTGGAGGAGGTGTGGAACAGTGGCGTAGCCAGGATTTCAAAATTGGGGGCATAAAATAACATGCAATAATATCAAAATTGTAAGGATATTTAATACTAAATAATAATGATTTTCTTTCTAAAATACTAGGAGAAAGGGAGGGGCCTCAAACTTGAAATCTCTCAACCAATATTCTATTGCATAAAAGTGATTGTTACAGTATGAAACTGCACATCCAACTCCAAAAGTATAACTTGCAAATCAAACTCCTTACATATTAAAGAAAACAAAATCCAATCACCTAAAACAAAAGTGAAATAAACTAACGATAATACCTTACAAACTGCCTCGACGCTTTGACATATTTTGAAACCGTGCTATGATTACATCATTACTAATAGTATCAAATACATCAGATTCGATATATGTTACCAAACAATCATTCGTCCACTGATCTCCCATGCGGTTGCGCAGTTTAATTTCACAATATTCATAGCAGAAAATACTCTCTCAACATTTGCAGTTGCCACAGGTAAAATCAATGCAAACTTCACAAGTTTATAGACAAAATAATATATCACATCTTTTTTCATCTCCACCATCTTCAGTGTAAGACCTGCAATCCCTTTTAGTTGCGAAAATTCACTTTTTGATCGCATATCATGATTGAATGTATCAAGTTGATCATCAAGAGCCATGATCTCAGTTGTTGAGAAATCATTAGGATAAAACTCAGCAAGACGAAGTAACTTCTCCTTATTAAATACAGCAAAAGAATTACTAGGATTTAAGCATGCTACACAAAGAAGTAACTCAGTGTTCGCCTCAGTAAAGCGATTGTTTAGCTCTTGAACCTGCAAATCTATAACTGCATAAAATAAGTCACACCGATAATGATACATGTTGGTAAAGTTCTGAGCATTGCAGTGTGATCTCCCTGTGGGTATAAACATATCATCCATGTTAGGGACCTCGATATCATGTTTGACACAGAATGAAGAAACAAGCTCAACGAAAGAATCCCATCCATCATCTCTCATTTGTTGAAATCGTTGTTTGGCTATTTTAACAAGATCCATGGCGTTCACAATATTTGATCTTTTCTTTGAAGCGCCAAAGACAACTCATTGGTGATCCCCAACACAATTTTCATCAAATGAATAGAAAATGCAAACTTAAAAGTTCGCATCATTTGTAGAATCAACACAGCTTCTCCTCTCTTTTCAGTGCATGATGTTTTCTTTATACTCTCAAGAGCTACAATCACAGGAGTGTATAAAACAATCAAGTTTAGCCAAACATAAGCATAATGAAAATATGAAATTTACTATTAATAATCAATTCAATAACTTCAAGAAATAAAAAACACTTCAATTAGAAGCATGGTACTTACTGTAAACTGTGTCTATGAATGGTAGACTCTTCTCCGCCTCCTAAAAGGAGATCCCTCTGCAAATAAAGTATGCAATGCAACATCAGTTTTCAAATTGCGCAGACATTTCCAAAGAGTAGTCGACTACTATTGGGTATTAGTCGACTAGGTCAAGATAAGCTCAAGTGACAGGTTTCTGGATAACTGAACCAAGTCGACTACAACTTCTTTATAAGTCGACTAGTCCAGTGATGAGTCGACTAGGGGAAATGGGTTAGTCGACTACAAGGGTCTATTAGTCGACTATATATTCTGTCAAGTCGACTAATGGACAAACAGAGAGTTGGTATCAAGTGAGACACAGGATTAGTCGACTATGGCTTTGGTCAAGTCGACTACATAATGTATTAGTCGACTAACAGGGACTATAAGTCGACTATATATCTATGACTTCCATGGCTGACAGCGGCGGAGTTTATAATTTTTTTATTGATGTAATTAAATGGCATCTAAAAGTTGAAGTTGATGAAGCATCTGAAGGAGGTGATTGCGATGATGAAGCTTGCGCAGCCGGCGGTAAGAGCGAGGGCGGTGACGGTGAGAGGGGGCGAGCCGAGGGCGATGATTGGAAGTATTTTTTTTTACTTGATTGAAAATTTGAAAGTGTTTTGAGAAGACTAGAAGTTCAAGAATCTGAAACAAGATCTCCCCAAATTCCTTAATAGATAGAATCAGACTTAGACCTCAAAAAGCATAAAAAGAACAAATTGAGAGAATGGAAATTTTTACCTTAATTGGAGATTTGGGGGAAGAACTTCGAGTCTTCGACCAGTGCAAAAGCCACGAGCGAGATCAGAAACCCTAGCCCTGGAGCCTGGATTTCAATTTTCAAGCGAGAACGAGCGGCGAGACTGGAGCCTGGATTTCAATTTTCAAGCGAGAACGAGCGGCGAGAGCAAAAAATAGGGGAGACTGTTAGGCTTCAACTCTCAGCCTCTTCCAAGTTGTTTATTGGCTGGGTTAATAATAGTAGGGGTTTTTTTTCTTGCGGGCCCGGGGGGGCACGTGCCACCCTGTGCCACCCCTGGCTCCGCCACTGGGTGGGAAAGCTTGGAATCTTGGGGAAGGTTGGCAACAGAGGGAGGGGACAACAGGGAGAGGGAGGAGGGGACCAGACTCCAAGCCCCCATTCTCTTGCTTTGGTTTTATTTGGAGATTTTGCACATGACTCCACCCACAATGTGAGATGTGTTGGGATTTGGGTCGAACAAATAGTCCCATATCGGCTAGACGTGGGGATGGTCTTGGGAATATAAGGATTTGTGCAACTCCACCTAAAAGGCTAGTCTTTTCGGATGGAGCCCGAGTCCTTCAAGTGGTAATTGTTGGAAAGAGAGAGATTATTGTCGAGGAAGTCGTCGATGAAGACAAGGATCGTCGAGTCGAGGGATCGTCGAGGAAATCGTCGATGAAGATAAAGGATCGTCGAGTCGAGGGATCGTCGAGGAAGGAACAACAGCAAAATACGGAAGTATTGTCGAGGAAGTCGACAAGGATCGTTGAGGGATCGCCGAGGAAGTCGATGACAAAAGACGAAGGAAGCAGCAGCCAGGAAATAGCCAAACTGTAGCAGAACAGGTGTTCCGGTCGACGGCCCGATCGACCACCCGCAGTAGCAGGTGCTCGGTCGACCGGCCCGGTCGACCGACGTGCACAACATGCACGAGGTTGGAGCTCGGTCGGAGCTTGGTCGACCGCCCGGTCGACCGACTGAAAGTACCCAACTCTCTGTTGGGCACCCGGTCGACCGACTGGTCGACCAGTGGAAGGGGTCGGTCGACCGCCCAGTCGACCGACAAGCGGGTGCGGGCAGAAAATGCAGATTTAGAAACTGTGTTGTATAAATACGGGTTTTTTCTAGGGTTTGGTTAATGCTGAAAAATCTGGAGCTCTCTTGAGAGAAGAGGTGCTGCTAGTATTGTATTCTTCTTCCATAGTAAAATAATCTCTCTTTGATTGCCTCGAGGACGTAAGCGTTGAGGCCGAACCTCGTTAGATCGTTATTTTGCGTGTGTTTTCTCTGGTTTATGATTTGTGCTGGTTTTGGGGATTGTTCTTCATGCTTGGGAGATTCAGAGATTCCTCTTTGGGTTGTTGTCGCTGGGCACAACAAGTGATATCAGAGCATTCCAGGTTTCACTTGAGATTTTTCTAGAGATTCAGAGGCTTCGAGATCTGATTCGGTGAAGATCGTGTGTCGATCTCAGATCAGAGGTAGCTGTGTTCGTGGGATCGTGTGTCGATCTCAGGAGGACGCAAGAAGTGCTCAAGGAATCGGTGGTGAAGTAGATCTGGTGTGAAACTCAACCTAGAATTTCAGGGAAAAGGTAAAAATCTAATTTTTATCGAAGTAGTGATCTATTTCCAGTTGGTTGTTTTTTTCGCATAGATAGAGGGTCAAGTAATCTAGATGGCAGAAGAAATTGCTTCGGTTAAGACCATGCATCCTCATCCGAAGATCGACGTGGTGAAGTTTAATGGCACAAATAATTTCGAGATGTGGAGATGTGAGGTTATGGATGCACTGAATGCATCGAACCTCGAGGATACTTTTCTACTGGAGAAGAAGAGAAGCACGACCACTGATGAAGAGTGGGCAAAGATGAACAGGTCAGCGTGTGGGTTGATTCGTTCATGTTTATCGCAAGACATAATATCTTGCACAACATGAGACGTCGGCTAAGCATCTGTGGGAAACCCTTGAGAAGAAATATCTGACCAAGAGTGTCGAGTCAAGAATGCAGCTTAAGAGTAAGCTGTACCGGTTTCAGATGAAGAAGGGGAGCACAGTGAATGAGCATATTAACCGATACACGAAACTTCTTACAGATTTGGTGAACGTAGATGTCACGGTAGATGAGGAAGATAAGGCAATCATCTTCCTGAACTCACTCCCAGAGGAGGAGTATGATACATTCACTCTGACCTTTATCAATGATAGCAGACTCTGGACTACCATGAGGTGTCGTCTTCACTGACAAATTATGAGACAAGGAAGAAGGAGAGACATCCTTCTCAGTCAAGCTCATCGGCGGAGGCACTGGAAGTAAGAGGCAGGGTTCATCAAGGAAGGGCAAGGAGGTAAGAGGAAGATCAAAGTCCAGGCCGGGCTTCAGGGATCTTAAAAGGAATCAGTGTGCCTTCTGCAGAGAGATAGGATACTGAAAAATATACTGTCTGAAGTTCAAAGGGAAGAAGAAGGAGTCGAAGGCTGAAGCAAATCTATCAAAGGTGACGAATACTCAGAGGAGTAGTTCACAGGGAGATGGATCAGATTCGGACTCGTCAGGTTTTTCGTTTTCAGTCAGTTCTCCCATCATTGATAACTCATGTAAAGATGAGTGGATTCTGGATTCAGGTACAACATACCATGGGTGCCCTAATCTGGGCTGGTTTTCCAGTTTTGAGAAGCTGGAGGGGTGTTCGGTCGTTATGGGCGGCGATCACCCATGTAGCATGGAGGGTGTAGGTACGATCCGTATTAGGATGTTTGATGGGATGGTAAGGGAGTTGACGGGAGTGAGTTATGTACCTCAGATGAAGAGAAATCTAATCTCCGTGGGAATTTTGGAAGCGTCGGGTATGATGATATCTGTTCGAGATGGCGATCTCAGGATGATCAAGGGCTCGATGGTGTTGATGAAGGGCGTCCGTCGAGGCAATCTCTACTACTTGAAGGGTAGTATAATTACAGATCGGGTGGAGACTTCGAGTTCCTCAAATGATAGTGGCCCGGAGGTCTGGCAGGGAAAGGTCGGACAGGAAGAAAAAAGTCTTTACAAGCTCCTGCAAAGATGGAATCGCTGGAAGGTGCTGCTACCTGCAAGTTGGAGGGTGAACACAGTGTTCTGGACAAAAAGAAGGTGAGATTTAGCACCAGTACTCACCACAATGAAGGTCTTCTTGATTGTGTTCACATGAGCGTATGGGGACCTGCTAAGACGGTATCGCTTGAAGGTCACAGGTACTTTGTCTCTTTCATTGATTGTTCATCTAGACAAGTTTGGTTATATTCCATGAGACAAAGGAGTGAAGCCCTAGATGTGTTGGAGAAGTGGAGAGGAAAAATGCAGAGGCAGATAGGTAGGAAGATAAAGGAGCTTCATATTGGTAATGTTAGAAAGGACATGAACCAATTCCTACGATTTGGCCAGAACACAGGTATTGCTACTCACTTCAAAACAAGTACAGATGGGTTGGCTAAAGATGTAGTCCGTTTCTTGCTGGAGGAGGTTCGAAAATTGTTGTCTAATGCAGAATTAGACAAGTCGTTTTGGGCTGAGGCGACAGAGTATGCTAGCCATCTCATGAACAGATCGACTGCGATAGGAGGTAAAACTCCATTGAAAATTTGGTCTGGGAAAGCTGATCAAGATCATGGTGTGCTGCGAGAGTTTGGAAGTCCGGCCTACTTCAGTGCCAAGAATGGCAAGGTGAATCCGTGAGCAAAGAGGTTTGTCTTTTTGGGCGTCAAGAGGAACAGCTACAGGTTGTGGGACCCCGAAGACAAGAAGATCGTGATGAGCAGGAATGTCACATTTGGAGAGACTTCAGTATTGAAGTCCACCGTCTCTCAGTAGGTGGAGAGGACGAAGACCAAGGAAAGATCCAGCGGGTGGAGGTAGATGCTACTCCATCTCTCCAGTTGGTTCGGCATTAGAGGAGACTTCATCGGATGTGACACCAGGTGGAGATCATGATACCAAGGATGATGCTGAACAGGTTGACGACATTGCTGAGGATGTCGAGTTGTTTGCAGCCATTGGAACCAAGGTGAAACCGCGCTTGTGGAGAAAGAATCATGAATCTCAAGTTGTGATCGCGACAAGCTCAAGATGAAGGCTGTTGTTCTCCATGATGGTCAAGAAGAGGTTCATATGACTCAGTCTGATGGGTTCACTGCTGCAAATACAGGTACCAGTGCTTGAGCTTGAAGAAGCTCATTTTAATGAACTACGGTTGGCTTGATCCTTTTGGGAAAGGTACGTAGGCAGCCGTAAAGGCGCAGCCATTTGGTGATGCAACTCTTATGAAGCTATTTGGGTTCCGAGAAGCTGTTTGGATCTTCACGTAGAGGTGAAGAGGTGTGACTGAGTGGAACTTCACGTAGAGGTGGAGTAGGTTTCACGTAGAGGTGAAGCATTATGGCCAGTTGGACTTCACGTGGTGGTGAGGTGTTGTGATCTCGATGAACAAGTTAATCTTCCTGCGAGAAGATGTTGAGCTTGCATAAGGAGGGGTGTGCATCCAGTTGAAGCCGATGATGTTTGGTGTGCTCTACGCAGACTTGGTTGGACCGTCAGTGGAAGGCAGGTAGACTAGATAGAGCTGGTCAGTTGGAGAGTCAGTGTTGGCTCGTGAAGAAGTCTTCGTGCAACGGTCCCAGATTTCATAAATTTCAAATAACAAAAATATTCTTTTAAACTGACAGATTATCGTAATCATCTCCCAAATTCTTAAAATTTTGGCAGCACTACCTTTGTAAATGCTAACATGCCCAAATATACATTTCAATTTGCAGTAATTTTGACCAACAACAGTCCACTTATTCTCAATTCAAACATGTAAATCAAAGTTAACAATCGCCCATGCAATCATAATAATATCTCGGCTCACCATGACCTGCTAATTCTCCAAATAATAATTTCGGCTTGACATCGCCTACTTATATGAAACAAAAGAAACATATGTTCGAGAGTACTCCTCTCGACATCCACAACATAAACAGATCTAACTATAACTCTAACACATCACCATAATCACAATCTAACTTACTCATACATATCCATCTCCCAAAACTTACATAAGGTATCAGTATACATCAAGTAGGATTTCAACAGGAACTAAATTACAACCCAATACAATCATTAATAAAATTCTTAACAAACGCCTAAATCTGAAGCTGATCTTCTGACATACTGCGACCTGAAACATAAAACTGGAAAGGAGTGAGCTCGACAGCTCAGTGAGAGAGAATCAAAGTGTATCAAGGAAGGAAAATACAAAGAGGGAGCATGTTTTGCTTCAACAGTTTTAGCATGTATAGATGAACAAATGAAACGAAGAGAGAGCACTATCTTATAATGAATAATTAACACAAAGACCCATATAATCTATGTGACGGTCTGACTTCTCTAAAATCGATTCTCTTTAACTTTCTTTAGTTTTTCTGCTACAGATTACATGGTCTAGAAATTCAATAAGATACTCGCTCAATTATTATAACTTATGCATGATTCTGTTTTAAGTACTTTTAACACATATCACCATATAACTCATATCTCATACATGAAGTACAACCAATCATAATCGAAGTTTCATGGGGGGTAAGTATATGTCTTGGTAATACAACATCACAATATCACCCCATATCATCTAAGTATAGTTTCTCCATATGGACAATACAATCACATATAATCATACTACACCACACAATATTCAAATATCATACTTAGTGATATACACATCACATATTATTAATATGCTTACTCAATCACAAATGAAATGTGAGATTCTCCGTCTTTCCCCTCCTACCGGCTCCCCCCGGCCCCTTCCTCCAATATATACATATATATTAATGTAACAATAACACCGTCTTCTCCCTCATACCGGCTCCCGCCCGGCCCCTTCCTCCAATATATATAAATATATATACACATATATAAGAGTAACCATACACCGTCTTCCCCCTCCTACCGGCTCCCGCCCGGCCCCTTCCTCCTATATATATATATAAATGTAATAATAACACCGTCTTCCCCCTCCTACCGGCTCCCGCCCGGCCCCTTTCTCCAATATATATAAATGCAACAGTTAAAAATGCGTATGCCCACATATAACAACCAGTTCATGCATAATACAAAACATCAATCAATATTTTAATTTTACCTCCGCGCTTTTCGATTTT
Source organism: Agave tequilana (assembly GCA_038442645.1). NCBI lineage: Eukaryota > Viridiplantae > Streptophyta > Magnoliopsida > Asparagales > Asparagaceae > Agave > Agave tequilana. Next base: position 5,093 of record JAVJIF010033191.1, on the reverse strand, counting down.
ATTTTCAAAAATTTCATGTGGTTCGGTATATCATGCACATGTATATATATCAATTGACACTGTAGTGATCTACTCATCTCAATTATATTAGTCAGGTTCTTATTCACGTTATCAATGTTAAATCTTCTATTACGATTATGAATAACTACTACCCATGTGTGTGAATACACATACACACACATGCACCCATAACTAAAATTTAAAAAAAACAAAGATCAACTCCGAATAATAACTAGTATGCCAAGAACACTTTCTTAGGCCACACGGTGATGCCTTTTAGTTACATATACTTCCTCTTTTTATATGCTCGACATTTGATGTCCGAAATCGACTATTCATCCAAATCTTAACATACTTGTTAATTGTAAGTTTTTCAGAAGTCGACTTCTTAAGTAACATCAACCATTAAATTTTTTATGTGTAATTATCATACATTAACTTCTACGGGTGCCATTCGATTATATCAAGGTTCCTTTCTAACCTTATTCTATTCATACTCCATAAGGATATGACTTTCAGCTCTCTCACCAAATTCTTAGTGTAACTAAACTTGAAGTTTAGAACACATGCTAACACTAGACATTATCATTAAAACCAAAAGGAACTGAAAGGAAAGAGGAAAAAATCAACTTTAATTAAATGAAGTTTGTCAATCTAGATATTGAGACAACTGACCACTCGGAAGAGTAGAAGGTTAATTGTATCAAAGGACTAGTTCAGTTCTTAATTAATTTGTCACACAGTTACTCAAGGGAGCATCTAAGGGTAACGAGTTCTCATGAGAGTAAGAAACTACATACCAAGAGATGTGTGGACAACTCTGATATAGAAGAAATGAAAGCTAAATCTAAAATTTGACTCTTGCAGACAACGAAAGTTAAATGTGTTCAGATTTTAAAGTTAGTCATGTTATCATAAATCACTTGCTTCAAACCCAACATAAAAGCATTTATTGGAGTTTGTTCGGTCAACTTAAACTACATATTATTAGGTTCAAGGATAGAAATAAGGTTGGGATTACTCATATCACTATGCGCAAGAATTAAATTTGTTTCAAACCTTCCAAGCCCAATGAACTTAACAAAGATAATATGATCGTAAGAGAAGAAGTCTTTACTTTGTTTTTAACTACACTCAAATGATATCAGTGGATAATTATATTTTGGTGTTTTACTTCTAACTTCCTTAGCCCCAGAGGGGTGCTGGAGTCTTAACTATAAGAAAAGAATATATCCTCAAGTTTTTCTTCATCCATAAAAGTGCTTCATATATTTCATCAAGTACTTAAGCTCTGTTGATGGAGGATCAGTGTGACTAGTTATATCGTGAACCCTTTTACACTAGGTCACCCTCAAGGAATCAAATTGAGTTAATAAGAAAAGAATCCAACATAAAAATCACATGAAAGGAACGCCAATGTTTGCAATATTCTCCACTCACAAGAGATAATTATGAAAGTTCAATGTATAGCTTAATGTCTATGAAGAGGAACCGTAAGGTAATGCGTAACTGATGAAGGCTCAAAATTTTAGTGCTCTCAAGAACATTAAAGGACCAATATAAAGATGGCTCGCAATGACCTAGATGATATACATGTTGCCACGATGAAGGCCAGTATCAAGATCAAGTTACTGTGTGAATAACAATCCCAGAAGTTGTGTCCTTATAAGAAGTCCAAAAATTATCGGTTTTGATGCTTCGAGGTATATACAACAATACTGAGAAATGATATTATTTGTACATGTATTAAGTGTGAAGATCATCTCAACTCCTACAAGGTTTCTATAATTTCGATTCTGAACACTTGAATATTTGAAATACAAAGCGTTATACATGAACCTCGACGAGAGGACCTATACTTGTGCACATAATGTTTATGAAACATCAACATTCATTATGAAAGTGTATTCAGTTCTATACTTAACTCAATATGCCTCTTTATTTATTCTTAAAATTCTCATAGGCCTCCCCTTAAATGGTAATTCATAGTGAGAAACTAATTTCCGACATGATTTATTTTCTTTTGTTTCTCAAAGGATTCCAAACATCCAACCAACACGAGTTTAAATTCATGTTCTTAGAGACACTATTATCTTTCTAATAGTTTATTAAATGACATTTATAATTGAGTTAACTAGTAAAAGAAAATTTAGAAACTCCTCAATCATAAAGAAAATTCTGCAACTCAGGAATCTTGACTAGCCTATCGTATTTTGATGATAACTTTCAGCACAGATCCTCAATTGGGACACCGCAAAAATCGTTGAAAAGTAGATTCGATTATCTTTCTAACGGTATATTACATGATACCCATTGTTCTTAAAATGCAAACGAACTGAACTGATATTTACAAATTACAGTGTTTGACAGCTTTATGCCCTATTTCAAGAGTGCTAAAATTTATGGAATTCATGATTTTTTCTTTAACATTTTCACCCAATTGAGAATCATAATCAAACTAGGGATTTGAACATTTATAATCCTACCTACAAGCTTGATCCATCATCATTTCAACCCCATTCACTTCTTATCTCACAAAATAAAAGATCTACCATCTTTCTTGTAACAAGCATTTACTTAAGAAATTGTAAGAACTATTGAAGAATATGGATCAAGAGGAATCCCCCCTCACAAATGATTTTTCATTTCAAGAGTTTCAAAGCAATACAAATTAATTATTGGAGGTGGATCATAACATGATTAAATTTTCTAAATTTGAGAAAAATTGAAATTAGATTAAATCAAGATAGAATCTCCCTCACATCCTTGTTTCTCCTCGCTATTATCGTTGCTCCCACTTGTCGCCGCTCCACCACCGGCCCGGCCGCCGCGCCACCGCCCGGCCGCCCGGGTGTGGCCGGGTGCTCCCGGTTCCAAAGAAGAGAGGGAGGGGGGAAGAGGGAGAGAGTGAGATTAAAAAAAATGATTGAAGGTTGGAAGGAGATTTAGAGAGGCTGTATTTGAGATTCTTCTCATGGGTTCCTTAGGTTGAAAAATGAGAGATGGAAGGAGATGAATGAGGGATTAATTGTCTCCCCATTTACACAAACCCCCTCACATAAACATGTATTACATACATCCACAACCTCTCTCTTCCCTCATCTTGCCACCTATACACACACACTTCAAGGCTAATCTTAGCCCTCCATCTACCCATGCCATGCACACCTACTTTCTCCACTAACTCTAAAAATAATAAAATAATTCTCATGGTTGTATTTTTATTTTATTTATTTATTTATTTTGGTATTTGCTTCATTTTCTTGTATTTACACAATGTATTCACTTGCCACTTTATTACACACATATATGAACAATATATTTAAAGTACAAAATATATGTGCAAGTATTCATAGAAGAATGATCATATTCATAAAGTTTTACATATACATAACAAACATAGATAGGAACATATGTATATATGTCGAATACCCATATTTCCCACTTTCAGAATTTTCTTTTACTGGATTTCTAAACATCTATTGTTACACTCGCTTAATTTTGTCATTATCTCAGGTAATCAGTTTATCCCCTTTAACAAGATTAAATCAAGATTTAGAATTTTAGGGTGTTACACTTCGTGAGGTCATGAAGTTACGGAGATGGAGCCACAGTATGGTGATCGGTATGTATGAAAGTTCTTCTAAGGTGAAGTGCAAGGAAGGCATGTGTGATGTTTTCCAGTGGACAGCTGAGTTAAAGATTCCAAGCCGAGATCGTGTGTTGATTTCACCGAGATCGTGTGTCGATTTCATCCGGTGCGCGCAAGCCGAGATCGTGTGTCGATTTCGCCGAGATCGTGTGTCGATTTCGCCAGGTGATAGACTGGGGTTCGTTGGAGATCGGCTCATATTTTGGAAAAAATCTTCGTCGAGGTGGAGAATTATTGGAAAGAGAGAGATTATTATCGAGGAAGTCATCGATGAAGACAAGGATCGTCGAGTCGAGGGATCGTCGAGGAAGTCATCGATGAAGACAAAGGATCGTCGAGTCGAGGGATCGTCGAGGAAGGAACAGCAGCAAAAGACGAAAGTATTATCGAGGAAGTCGACAAGGATCGTCGAGGGATCGCCGAGGAAGTCGATGACAAAAGACGAAGGAAGCAGCAGCCAAGAAATAGCCAAACAGCAGCAGAACAGGTGTTCCGGTCGACCGGCCCGGTCGACCGACGTGCACAACATGCACGACGTTGGAGCTCGGTCGACCGCCTGGTCGACCGACTGAAAGTACCAACTCTCTGTTGGGCACCCGGTCGACCGACCGGTCGACTGATGGAAGGGGTTGGTCGACCGCCCGGTCGACCGACAAGCGGGTGTGGGCAGAAACTGCAGATTTAGAAACCAAATTGCAGTGCGACTTCCCACATCAATGCCATGTGACCTTCTTGCAAACACTGCAACTTTCCAACATCAGTCCTCCGCCCTTCTCTCCCTCTGATTCCCCAACAACCACAATAGCGTCCCAATTCTTTTCCGCTACGACCAGTCCCTATTATCAACGACACATCATCCTTTGCCTCTCCTCCATTCTCCCTCCCCACTGATCCGTTCCCTCCACCAGTGACATGCACCATTCTGCAGCCCTACCCTCCTCCACAATAATGCCACTTATATCATATTATCAATTCGAACAATGCCTCATCATGTCCAAGACTGAGTTGTCTTCAACCCTCTTGGAATACGACAGCGAGGTCTTTTAGATTGTGACCTAAGAGCAATCTCCAGAAGATATCTTCGACACTTAGAGTGATACAGAGCGATCATCATTAGAACATCTTTAGATTTGGCCTGATTTAATCAGATATCTTCAGGTATTTTTTTCCCTTTGGACAATCTAGTTCTATATGGTAGAGTTTTCTGTTATGTTATCTTTCTGCATATTGATCACATAAGTAAGTTAAGTGCATTGCTTTGTTATTTTGTATCTGTGAATCTGAATATTACATATTGGACTTATCATCACAAAATAATGCTATTATTTAGTTAATTTATATTTTGAAATATGCGGCATGTATACAATTTATTAACAGTAAGCACTAGTCACTATTTAAAGCTGATAATTTATAATCTAGATCGATCGCTCTTTGTTGGTGA
>JAVJIF010033190.1:20000-132745 GCA_038442645.1 Agave tequilana | reverse complement strand
TTCATCTTCACCATCTTCAGTGCAAGACCTGCAATCCCTTTTAGTTGCGAAAATTCACTTTTTGATCGCATATCATGATGAATGTATCAAGTTGATCATCAAGAGCCATGATCTCAGTTGTTGAGAAATCATTAGGATAAAACTCAGCAAGACGAAGTAACTTCTCCTTATTAAATACAGCAAAAGAATTACTAGGATTTAACATGCTACACAAAGAAGTAACTCAGTGTTCGCCTCAGTAAAGCGATTTTTAGCTCTTGAATCTGCAAATCTATAACTGCATAAAATAAGTCACACCGATAATGATACATGTTGGTAAAGTTCTGAGCATTGCAGTGTGATCTCCCTGTGGGTATAAACATATCATCCATGTTGGGGACCTCGATATCATGTTGACACAGAATGAAGAAACAAGCTCAACGAAAGAATCCCATCCATCATCTCTCATTTGTTGTTTGGCTATTTTAACAAGATCCATGGCGTTCACAATATCTTGATCTTTTCTTTGAAGCGCAAAGACAACTCATTGGTGATCCCAACACAATTTTCATCAAATGAATAGAAAATGCAAACTTAAAAGTTCGCATCATTTGTAGAATCAACACAGCTTCTCCTCTCTTTTCAGTGCATGATGTTTCTTTATACTCTCAAGAGCTACAATCACAGGAGTGATAAAACAATCAAGTTTAGCCAAACATAAGCATAATGAAAATATGAAATTTACTATTAATAATCAATTCAATAACTTCAAGAAATAAAAACACTTCAATTAGAAAGCATGGTACTTACTGTAAACTGTGTTTATGAATGGTAGACTCTTCTCCGCCTCCTAAAAGGAGATCCCTCTGCAAATAAAGTATGCAATGCAACATCAGTTTTCAAATTGCGCAGACATTCCAAAGAGTAGTCGACTACTATTGGGTATTAGCGACTAGGTCAAGATAAGCTCAAGTGACAGGTTTCTGGATAACTGAACCAAGTCGACTACAACTTCTTTATAAGTCGACTAGTCCAGTGATGAGTCGACTAGGGGAAATGGGTTAGTCGACTACAAGGGTCTATTAGTCGACTATATATTCTGTCAAGTCGACTAATGGACAAACAGAGAGTTGGTATCAAGTGAGACACAGGATTAGTCGACTATGGCTTTGGTCAAGTCGACTACATAATGTATTAGTCGACTAACAGAGACTATAAGTCGACTATATATCTATGACTTCCATGGCTGACAGCGGCGGAGTTATAATTTTTTTATTGATGTAATTAAATGGCATCTAAGAGTTGAAGTTGATGAAGCATCTGAAGGAGCTGATTGCGATGATGAAGCTTGCGCAGCCGGCGGTAAGAGCGAGTGCGGTGACGGTGAGAGGGGCGAGCCGAGGGCGATGATTGGAAGTATTTTTTTTTACTTATTGAAAATTTGAAAGTGTTTTGAGAAGACTAGAAGTCCAAGAATCTGAAACAAGATCTCCCCAAATTCCCTTAATAGATAGAATCAGACTTAGACCTCAAAAAGCATAAAAAGAACAAATTGAGAGAATGGAGATTTTTACCTTAATTGGAGATTTGGGGGAAGAACTTCGAGTCTTCGACCAGTGCAAAAGCCACGAGCGAGATCAGAAACCCTAGCCCTAGAGCCTGGATTTCAATTTTCAAGCGAGAACGAGCGGCGAGACTGGAGCCTGGATTTCAATTTTCAAGCGAGAACGAGCGGCGAGAGCAAAAAATAGGGGAGACTGTTAGGCTTCAGCTCTCAGCCTCTTCCAAGTTATTTATTGGCTGGGTTAATAATAGTAGGGGTTTTTTTTCTTGCGGGCCCGGGGGGGCACGTGCCACCCTGTGCACACCCCTGGCTCCGCCACTGGGTGGGAAAGCTTGGAATCTTGGGGAAGGTTGGCAACAGAGGGAGGGGACAACAGGGAGAGGGAGGAGGGGACCAGACTCCAAGCCCCCATTCTCTTGCTTTGGTTTTATTTGGAGATTTTGCACATGACTCCACCCACAATGTGAGATGTGTTGGGATTTGGGTCGAACAAATAGTCCATATCGGCTAGACGTGGGGATGGTCTTGGGAATATAAGGATTTGTGCAACTCACCTAAAAGGCTAGTCTTTTCGGATGGAGCCCGAGTCCTTCAAGTGGTAATTGTTGGAAAGAGAGAGATTATTGTCGAGGAAGTCGTCGATGAAGACAAGGATCGTCGAGTCGAGGGATCGTCGAGGAAGTCGTCGATGAAGACAAAGGATCGTCGAGTCGAGGGATGTCGAGGAAGGAACAACAGCAAAAGACGGAAGTATTATCGAGGAAGTCGACAAGGATCGTTGAGGGATCGCCGAGGAAGTCGATGACAAAAGACGAAGGAAGCAGCAGCCAGGAAATAGCCAAACTGTAGCAGAACAGGTGTTCCGGTCGATCGGCCCGATCGACCGCCCGCAGTAGCAGGTGCTCGGTCGACCGGCCCGGTCGACCGACGTGCACAACATGCACGAGGTTGGAGCTCGGTCGGAGCCCGGTCGACCGACTGAAAGTACCCAACTCTCTGTTGGGCACCCGGTCGACCGACTGGTCGACCAGTGGAAGGGGTCGGTCGACCGCCCAGTCGACCGACAAGCGGGTGCGGGCAGAAAATGCAGATTTAGAAACTGTGTTGTATAAATACGGGTTTTTTCTAGGGTTTGGTTAATGCTGAAAAATCTGGAGCTCTCTTGAGAGAAGAGGTGCTGCTAGTATTGTATTCTTCTTCCATAGTAAAATAATCTCTCTTTGATTGCCTCGAGGACGTAGGCGTCGAGGCCGAACCTCGTTAGATCGTTATTTTGCGTGTGTTTTCTCTGGTTTATGATTTGTGCTGGTTTTGGGGATTGTTCTTCATGCTTGGAGATTCAGGGATTCCTCTTTGGGTTGTTGTCGCTGGGCACAACAAGTGATATCAGAGCATTCCAGGTTTCACTTGAGATTTTTCTAGAGATTCAGAGGCTTCGAGATCTGATTCGGTGAAGATCGTGTGTCGATCTCAGATCAGAGGTAGCTGTGTTCGTGGGATCGTGTGTCGATCTCAGGAGGACGCAAGAAGTGCTCAAGGAATCGGTGGTGAAGTAGATCTGGTGTGAAACTCAACCTAGGATTTCAGGGAAAAGGTAAAAATCTAATTTTTATCGAAGTAGTGATCTATTTCCAGTTGGTTTTTTTTCGCATAGATAGAGGATCAAGTAATCTAGATGGCAGAAGAAATTGCTTCGGTTAAGACCATGCATCCTCATCCGAAGATCGACGTGGTGAAGTTTAATGGCACAAATAATTTCGAGATGTGGAGATGTGAGGTTATGGATGCACTGAATGCATCGAACCTCGAGGATACTTTTCTACTGGAGAAGAAGAGAAGCACGACCACTGATGAAGAATGAGCAAAGATGAACAGGTCAGCGTGTGGGTTGATTCGTTCATGTTTATCGCAAGACATAATATCTTGCACAACATGAGACGTCAGCTAAGCATCTGTGGGGAAACCCTTGAGAAGAAATATCTGACCAAGAGTGTCGAGTCAAGAATGCAGCTTAAGAGTAAGCTGTACCGGTTTCAGATGAAGAAGGGGAGCACAGTGAATGAGCATATTAACCGATACACGAAGCTTCTTACAGATTTGGTGAACGTGGATGTCACGGTAGATGAGGAAGATAAGGCAATCATCTTCCTGAACTCACTCCCAGAGGAGGAGTATGATACATTCACTCTGACCTTTATCAATGATAGACAGACTCTGGACTACCATGAGGTGTCATCTTCACTGACAAATTATGAGACAAGGAAGAAGGAGAGACATCCTTCTCAGTCAAGCTCATCGGCGGAGGCACTGGAAGTAAGAGGCAGGGGTTCATCAAGGAAGGGCAAGGAGGTAAGAGGAAGATCAAAGTCCAGGCGGGCTTCAGGGATCTTAAAAGGAATCAGTGTGCTTCTGCAGAGAGATAGGATACATAATGAAAAATACACTGTCTGAAGTTCAAAGGGAAGAAGAAGGAGTCGAAAGCTGAAGCAAATCTATCAAAAGTGACGAATACTCAGAGGAGTAGTTCACAGGGGATGGATCAGATTCGGACTCGTCAGGTTTTTTGTTTTCAGTCAGTTCTCCCATCATTGATAACTCATGTAAAGATGAGTGGATTCTGGATTCAGGTACAACATACCATGGGTGCCCTAATCTGGGCTGGTTTTCCAGTTTTGAGAAGCTGGAGGGGGTTCGGTCGTTATGGGCGGCGATCACCCATGTAGCATGGAGGGTGTAGGTACGATCCGTATTAGGATGTTTGATGGGATGGTAAGGGAGTTGACGGGAGTGAGTTATGTACCTCAGATGAAGAGAAATCTAATCTCCGGGAATTTTGGAAGCGTCGGGTATGATGATATCTGTTCGAGATGGCGATCTCAGGATGATCAAGGGCTCGATGGTGTTGATGAAGGGCGTCCGTCGAGGCAATCTCTACTACTTGAAGGTAGTAGTATGATACAGATCGGGTGGAGACTTCGAGTTCCTCAAATGATAGTGGCCCGGAGGTCTGGCAGGGAAAGGTCGGACAGGAAGAAAAAAAGTCTTTGCAAGCTCCTGCAAAGATGGAATCGCTGGAAGGTGCTGCTACCTGCAAGTTGGAGGGTGAACACAGTGTTCTGGACAAGAAGAAGGTGAGATTTAGCACCAGTACTCACCACAATGAAGGTCTTCTTGATTGTGTTCACATGAGCGTATGGGGACCTGCTAAGACGGTATCGCTTGAAGGTCACAGGTACTTTGTCTCTTTCATTGATTGTTCATCTAGGCAAGTTTGGTTATATTCCATGAGACAAAGGAGTGAAGCCCTAGATGTGTTGGAGAAGTGGAGAGGAAAAATGCAGAGGCAGATAGGTAGGAAGATAAAGGAGCTTCATATTGGTAATGTTAGAAAGGACATGAACCAATTCCTACGATTTGGCCAGAACACAAGTATTGCTACTCACTTCAAAACAAGTACAGATGGGTTGGCTAAAGATGTAGTCCGTTCCTTGCTGGAGGAGGTTCGAAAATTGTTGTCTAATGCAGAATTAGACAAGTCGTTTTGGGCTGAGGCGACAGAGTATGCTAGCCATCTCATGAACAGATCGACTGCGATAGGAGGTAAAACTCCATTGAAAATTTGGTCTGGGAAAGCTGATCAAGATCATGGGTGTGCTACGGGAGTTTGGAAGTCCGCCTACTTCAGTGCCAAGAATGGCAAGGTGAATCCGTGAGCAAAGAGGTTTGTCTTTTGGGCGTCAAGAGGAACAGCTACAAGTTGTGGGACCCCGAAGACAAGAAGATCGTGATGAGCAGGAATGTCACATTTGGAGAGACTTCAGTGTTGAAGTCCACCGTCTCTCAGTAGGTGGAGAGGACGAAGACCAAGGAAAGATCGCAGCGGGTGGAGGTAGATGCTACTCCATCATCTCCAGTTGGTTCGCATTAGAGGAGACTTCATCGGATGTGACACCAGGTGGAGATCATGATACCAAGGATGATGCTTGAACAGGTTGACGACATTGCTGAGGATGTCGAGTTGATTGCAGCCATTGGAACCAAGGTGAAACCGCGCTTGTGGGGAAAGAATCATGAATCTCAAGTTGTGATCGCGACAAGCTCAAGATGAAGGCTGTTGTTCTCCATGATGGTCAGGAAGAGGTTCATATGACTCAGTCTGATGGGTTCACTGCTGCAAATACAGGTACCAGTGCTTGAGCTTGAAGAAGCTCATTTTAATGAACTACGGTTGGCTTGATCCTTTTGGGAAAAGGTACGTAGGCAGCCATAAAGGCGCAGCCATTTGGTGATGCAACTCTTATGAAGCTATTTGGGTTCCTGAGAAGCTATTTGGATCTTCACGTAGAGGTGAAGAGGTGTGACTGAGTGGAACTTCACGTAGAGGTGGAGTAGGTTTCACGTAGAGGTGAAGCATTATGGCCAGTTGGACTTCACGTGGTGGTGAGGTGTTGTGATCTCGATGAACAAGTTAATCTTCCTGCGAGAAGATGTTGAGCTTGCATAAGGAGGGGTATGCATCCAGTTGAAGCCGATGATGTTTGGTGTGCTTTACGCAGACTTGGTTGGACCGTCAGTGGAAGGCAGGTAGACTAGATAGAGCTGGTCAGTTGGAGAGTCAGTGTTGGCTCGTGAAGAAGTCTTCGTGCAACGGTCCCAGATTTCATAAATTTCAAATAACAAAAAAATTCTTTTAAACTGACAGATTATCGTAATCATCTCCCAAATCTTAAAATTTTGGCAGCACTTCCTTTGTAAATGGTAACATGCCCAAATATACATTTCAATTTGCAGTAATTTTGACCAACAACAGTCCACTTATTCTCAATTCAAACATATAAATCAAAGTTAACAATCGCCCATGCAATCATAATAATATCTCAGCTCACCATGACCTGCTAATTCTCCAAATAATAATTTCGGCTTGACATCGCCTACTTATATGAAACAAAAGAAACATATGTTCGAGAGTACTCCTCTCGACATCCACAACATAAACAGATCTAACTATAACTCTAACACATCACCATAATCACAATCTAACTTACTCATACATATCCATCTCCCAAAACTTACATAAGGTATCAGTATACATCAAGTAGGATTTCAACAGGAACTAAATTACAACCCAATATAATCATTAATAAAATTCTTAACAAACGCCTAAATCTGAAGCTGATCTTCTGACATACTGCGACCTGAAACATAAAACTGGAAAGGAGTGAGCTCGACAGCTCAGTGAGAGAGAGAATCAAAGTGTATCAAGGAAGGAAAATACAAAGAGGGAGCATGTTTTGCTTCAACAGTTTTAGCATGTATAGATGAACAAATGAAACGAAGAGAGAGCACTATCTTATAATGAATAATTAACACAAAGACCCATATAATCTATGTGACGATCTGACTTCTCTAAAATCGATTCTCTTTAACTTTCTTTAGTTTTCTGCTACAGATTACATGGTCTAGAAATTCAATAAGATACTCGCTCAATTATTATAACTTATGCATGATTCTGTTTTAAGTACTTTTAAAACATATCACCACATAACTCATATCTCATACATGAAGTACAACAATCATAATCGAAGTTTCATGGGGGGTAAGTATATGTCTTGGTAATACATCACAATATCACCCCATATCATCTAAGTATAGTTTCTCCATATGGACAATACAATCACATATAATCATACTACATCACACAATATTCAAATATCATACTTAGTGATATACACATCACATATTATTAATATGCTTACTCAATCACAAATGAAATGTGAGATTCTCCGTCTTCCCCCTCCTACCGGCTCCCCCCGGCCCCTTCCTCCAATATATACATATATATATATAAATGTAACAATAACACCGTCTTCTTCCTCATACCGGCTCCCGCCCGGCCCCTTCCTCCAATATATATAAATATATATACACATATATAAGAGTAACCATACACCGTCTTCCCCCTCCTACCGGCTCCCGCCGGGCCCCTTCCTCCTATATATATATATATATAAATGTAACAATAACACCGTCTTTCCCCTCCTACCAGCTCCCGCCCGGCCCCTTTCTCCAATATATATAAATGCAACAGTTAAAATGCGTATGCCCACATATAACAACCAGTTCATGCATAATACAAAACATCAATCAATATTTAATTTTACCTCCGCGCTTTTCGATTTTATTTTCAAAAATTTCATGTGGTTCGGTATATCATGCACATGTATATATATATCAATTGACACTGTAGTGATCTACTCATCTCAATTATATTAGTCAGGTTCTTATTCACTTTATCAATGTTAAATCTTCTATTACGATTATGAATAACTACTACCCATGTGTGTGAATACACATACACACACATGCACACATAACTAAAATTTAAAAAAAATAAAGATCAACTCCGAATAATAACTAGTATGCCAAGAACACTTTCTTAGGCCATACGGTGATGCCTTTTAGTTACATATACTTCCTCTTTTTATATGCTCGACATTTGATGTCCGAAATCGACTATTCATCCAAATCTTAACATACTTGTTAATTGTAAGTTTTTCAGAAGTCGACTTTTTAGTAACATCAACCATTAAATTTTTTATGTGTAATTATCATACATTAACTTTTACGGGTGCCATTCGATTATATCAAGGTTCCTTTCTAACTTTAATTCTATTCATACTCCATAAGGATATGACTTTCAGCTCTCTCACTAAATCTTAGTGTAACTAAACTTGAAGTTTAGAACACATGCTAACACTAGACATTATCATTAAAACTAAAAGGAACTGAAAGGAAAGAGGGAAAAATCAACTTTAATTAAATGAAGTTTGTCAATCTAGATATTGAGACAACTGACCACTCGGAAGAGTAGAAGGTTAATTGTATCAAAGGACTAGTTCAGTTCTTAATTAATTGTCACACAGTTACTCAAGGGAGCATCTAAGGGTAACGAGTTCTCAATGAGAGTAAGAAACTACATACCAAGAGATGTGTGGACAACTCTGATACAGAAGAAATGAAAGCTAAATCTAAAATTTGACTCTTGCAGACAACGAAAGTTAAATGTGTTCAGATTTTCAAGTTAGTCATGGTTATCATAAATCACTTGCTTCAAACCCAACATAAAAGCATTTATTGGAGTTTGTTCGGTCAACTTAAACTACATATTATTAGGTTCAAGGATAGAAATAAGGTTGGGATTACTCATATTACTATGCGCAAGAATTAAATTTGTTTCAAACCTTCCAAGCCCAATGAACTTAACAAAGATAATATGATCGTAAGAGAAGAAGTCTTTACTTTGTTTTTAACTACACTCAAATGATATCAGTGGATAATTATATTTTGGTGTTTACTTCTAACTTCCTTAGCCCCAGAGGGGTGCTGGAGTCTTAAGTATAAGAGAAGAATATATCCTCAAGTTTTTCTTCATCATAAAAGTGCTTCATATATTTCATCAAGTACTTAAGCTCTGTTGATGAAGGATCAGTGTGACTAGTTATATCGTGAACCCTTTACACTAGATCACCCTCAAGGAATCAAATTGAGTTAATAAGGAAAGAATCCAACATAAAAATCACATGAAAGGAACGCCAATGTTTGCAATATTCTCCACTCACAAGAGATAATTATGAAAGCTCAATGTATAGCTTAATGTCTATGAAGAGGAACCGTAAGGTAATGCGTAACTGATGAAGGCTCAAAATTTTAGTGCTCTCAAGAACATTAAAGGACCAATATAAAGATGGCTCGCAATGACCTAGATGGTATACATGTTGCCACGATGAAGGCCAGTATCAAGATCAAGTTACTGTGTGAATAACAATCCCAGAAGTTGTGTCCTTATAAGAAGTCCAAAAATTATCGATTTTGATGCTTCGAGTATATACAACAATACTGAGAAATGATGTTATTTGTACATGTATTAAGTGTGAAGATCATCTCAACTCCTACAAGGTTTCTATAATTTCGATTCTGAACACTTGAATATTTGAAATACAAAGCGTTATACATGAACCTCGACGAGAGGACCTATACTTGTGCACATAATATTTATGAAACATCAACATTCATTATGAAAGTGTATTCAGTTCTATACTTAACTCAATATGCCTCTTTATTTTTCATAAAATTCTCATAGGCTCCCCTTAAATGGTAATTCATAGTGAAGAAACTAATTTCCGACATGATTTATTTTCTTTTGTTTCTCAAAGGATTCCAAACATCCAACCAACACGAGTTTAAATTCATGTTCTTAGAGACACTATTATCTTTCTAATAGTTTATTAAATGACATTTATAATTGAGTTAACTAGTAAAAGAAAATTCAGAAACTCCTCAATCATAAAAGAAAATTCTGCAACTCAGGAATCTTGACTAGCCCTATCGTATTTTGATGATAACTTTCAGCACAGATCCTCAATTGGGACACCGCAAAAATCGTTGAAAAGTAGATTCGATTATCTTTCTAACGGTATATTACATGATACCCATTGTTCTTAAAATGCAAACGAACTGAACTGATATTTACAAATTACAGTGTTTGACAGCTTTATGCCCTATTTCAAGAGTGCTAAAATTTATGGAATTCATGATTTTTTCTTTAACATTTCCACCCAATTGAGAATCATAATCAAACTAGGGATTTGAACATTTATAATCCTACCTACAAGCTTGATCCATCATCATTTCAACCCCATTCACTTCTTAATCTCACAAAATAAAAGATCTACCATCTTTCTTGTAACAAGCATTTACTTAAGAAATTGTAAGAACTATTGAAGAATATGGATCAAGAGGAATCCCCCCTCACAAATGATTTTTTATTTCAAGAGTTTCAAAGCAATACAAATTAATTATGGAGGTGGATCATAACATGATTAAAATTTTCTAAATTTGAGAAAAATTGAAATTAGATCAAATCAAGATAGAATCTCCCTCCATCCTTATTTCTCCTCGCTATTATCGTTGCTCCCATTGTCGCCGCTCCACCACCGGCCCGGCCGCCGCGCCACCGCCGGCCGCCCGGGTGTGGCCGGGTGCTCCCGGTTCCAAAGAAGAGAGGGAGGGGGAGAAGAGGGAGAGAGTGAGATTAAAAAAAATGATTGAAGGTTGGAAGGAGATTTAGAGAGGCTGTATTTGAGATTCTTCTCATGGGTTCCTTAGGTTGAAAAATGAGAGATGGAAGGAGATGAATGAGGGATTAATTGTCTCCCCATTTACACAAACCCCCTCACATAAACATGTATTACATACATCCACAACCTCTCTCTTCCCTCATCTTGCCACCTATACACACACACTTCAAGGCTAATCTTAGCCCTCCATCTACCCATGCCATGCACACCTACTTTCTCCACTAACTCTAAAAATAATAAAATAATTCTCATGGTTATATTTTTATTTTTATTTATTTATTTATTTTGGTATTTGCTTCATTTTCTTGTATTTACACAATGTATTCACTTGCCACTTTATTACACACATATATATGAACAATATATTTAAAAGTACAAAATATATGTGCAAGTATTCATAGAAGAATGATCATATTCATAAAGTTTTACATATACATAACAAACATAGATAGGAACATATGTATATATGTCGAATACCCATATTTCCCACTTTCAGAATTTTCTTTACTGGATTTCTAAACATCTATTGTTACACTCGCTTAATTTTATCATTATCTCAGGTAATCAGTTTATCCCCTTTAACAAGATTAAATCAAGATTTAGAATTTTAGGGTGTTACACTTCGTGAGGTCATGAAGTTACGGAGATGGAGCCACAGTATGGTGATCGGTATGTATGAAAGTTCTTCTAAGGTGAAGTGCAAGGAAGGCATGTGTGATGTTTTCCAGTGGACAGCTGAGAGTAAAGATTTCAAGCCGAGATCGTGTGTTGATTTCGCCGAGATCGTGTGTCGATTTCGTCCGGTGCGCGCAAGCCGAAATCGTGTGTCGATTTTGCTGAGATGGTGTGTCGATTTCGCCAGGTGATAGACTGGGGTTCGTTGGAGATCGGCTCAATTTTGGAAAAAATCTTCGTCGAGGTGGAGAATTGTTGAAAAGAGAGAGATTATTGTCGAGGAAGTCATCGATGAAGACAAGGATCGTCGAGTCGAGGGATCGTCGAGGAAGTCATCGATGAAGACAAAGGATCGTCGAGTCGAGGGATCGTCGAGGAAGGAACAGCAGCAAAAGACGGAAGTATTATCGAGGAAGTCAACAAGGATCGTCGAGGGATCGCCGAGGAGGTCGATGACAAAAGACGAAGGAAGCAGCAGCCAAGAAATAGCCAAACAGCAGCAAACAGGTGTTCCGGTCGACCGACCCGGTCGACCGACGTGCACAACATGCACGACGTTGGAGCTCGGTCGACCGCCTGGTCGACCGACTGAAAGTACCAAACTCTCTGTTGGGCACCCGGTCGACCGACCGGTCGACTGATGGAAGGGGTCGGTCGACCGCCCGGTCGACCGACAAGCGGGTGTGGGCAGAAACTGCAGACTTAGAAACCAAATTGCAGTGCGACTTTCCACATCAATGCCATGTGACCTTCTTGAAAACACTGCAACTTTCCAACATCAGTCCTCCGCCCTTCTCTCCCTCTGATTCCCCAACAACCACAATAGCGTCCCAATTCTTTTCCGCTACGACCAGTCCCTATTATCAACGAACATCATCCTTTGCCTCTCCTCCATTCTTCCCTCCCCACTGACCGTTCCCTCCACCAGTGACATGCACCATTCTGCAGCCCTACCCTCCTCCACAATAATGCCACTTATATCATATTATCAATTCGAACAATGCCTCTCATGTCCAAGACTGAGTTATCTTCAACCCTCTTGGAATACGACAGCGAGGTCTTTTAGATTGTGACCTAAGAGCAATCTCCAGAAGATATCTTCGACACTTAGAGTGATACAGAGCGATCATCATTAGAACATCTTTAGATTTGGCCCTGATTTAATCAGATATCTTTAGGTATTTTTTTCCCTTTGGACAATCTAGTTCTATATGGTAGAGTTTTCTGTTATGTTATCTTTCTGCATATTGATCACATAAGTAAGTTAAGTGCATTGCTTTGTTATTTTGTATCTGTGAATCTAAATATTACATATTGGACTTATCATCACAAAATAATGCTATTATTTAGTTAATTTATATTTTGAAATATGCGGCATGTATACAATTTATTAACAGTAAGCACTAGTCACTATTTAAAGCTGATAATTTATAATCTAGATCGATCGCTCTTGTTGGTGAGATGCACTCTTTGTTGGTGAGACGTGCTTGATTTGCTTTGTTGCTAAGTTCCCGTACTTGCACACAGACATGTTTCACATCAACACTATAGATTAATCACCTTTTCTACTATTGCTCGCCTTCTTTACTTCTCCCTTTCAAATCAAATACATTTTTTATTTCATTCATTTGTCATAAAAAGCCCAAATCAAATCATTTTCACACACCCCTTAAGAAATTTGAGAAAAAATCTATGAAAATTTAGAGTGAGATTTGAGATAAAATTCATTTTAATTTAAGAGGATTGAGAGATAGGGAGGAGGAGGAGGAGAAGAAGAAGAAAGAGGTAAGGAGGGATAAGAATTTTAGGCTTGATGGAATTTAGGTTAGGTCATGTAAGAATAAATTCTTTTAGGGAAGTCATGTAAGAATAAGAAGAGAGGTGAAGAGGTTAAGAGGAAAGGAAAAGGGCATAACTGGTAGAACACTTCTATTTCATTCAAAATCTAATTGGAGGGGTAATTTTTAAGATTTAGAAGATTTGGGGGGTAAATTTCTAATATCAAAGATTTGGGGGATAAATTTCTAAATACCAAAGATTTTAAGGTGGGGAGGTAAATATTTGAAAATTCTTATTATAAATAAATCTCTTGGTGGTGTGCAATTATTATACTACTAGAGGTAACAATGAATTTGATAAGTTCATACATATTATAATTAAATAAGCACTCACTGTAAGAGATTTAATGAAATAATGGGGTGAAAAATACCCATCTATCAAAAGCGGAGGAAAGAGGAGTAGCCACCACCGTCCAACCATCTAGGCCGATTGTTTAAGGACCTAGGAGGCCACTTTTTAGAACATTGTTCTTGGCAAGGTCTGGTGGAATTGCATGACTAGGATTATTTTAGAGATGCGCTAGTTTAAATGATGGTACTGGATCTTCAGATCGAGAAAACTTTAGTGAAGAAAAATCTTTACAGTGGTTATTTGGGTGTCAGTTGTGCAAAGTTTAATCATTAAAATAGAAACAATTTACCAAAGTGAACAAATGTGGAAATAGGAAAAGATGCGTGTCCATGAGTCATAGAACTATTCAGTGCTACAGAGAAAATAGCACGTTAGAAATGGGTTATTTTAATCAATTAACAGTTCACCCTCACAAAGAAGTCAGTCTTACCAAGCTATTTTTTTTGTCCCAACTAATACTGCAAACATTCTCCATAGGATCAGATTATTTTCTTCGTAAATTATAAGTTGTTACCAAATCCAATTTAAACTTTGAGAAAACCAATTTCAATCTTGATTAAAATACCTTATAGCAGAGTAATTTCATTGTCCAGACCAGAATTCACCAAACTAAATTCAAATTAGCATATAACATAGTTAGATGGAAGAATATAAATTAAGAGAAATATTTCTCCATATCAATGTACACGTACCAGATGTATTTGCTGTGCAATCACTCTTCACTTGCATTTGCCTCAATTTCTCTTCCTTTTTATAGTATTAATAGATAATAGAAGTTCCTATCTTTCATTTTCTTTTTTGCTTTTACAAGTTATTGTTTAATTCTTGGCGGAATAAGGCTGTGGACGGTATCAACATTTGAGCTCTATTCTTTTGAGCTATATTGATCCGCGTTCAAATTAGGAAATAAATTCATTTCTAATTGTGTATACTCATTGCCATTTATGTATTAATTTTCTGACCAATATCAGTATAATAATTGCATGTTCTTTATGTATTTAAAACATCTTAATTTGTTGTTTCTTGTATCATTGCACAGCAAGTCTTGGGGCATATGCTGGAGGAAGCTGGTTACACAAGGGATTGTTCAATTTCGTTGGATGATTTCATTAAGGTACTCATTCCTCGTTAATTTATGGTAACTTAGTCCTTTCTGTAGGACATTGCAAAAACCTTAGATGTTGCATGTATTGATGTAGAGTATTTAATCTATCCTATATACACACACAATTGAAAGGATAATAGAGTTAAAACTTGATATCTTTCATACATTTGTTTAGGATTTACCATGTTGGCATGCCTGCTTGTCCACCTGTGTATAGCATGCTTCGTCTGTTATGGGATGATATTACCACTTTGGATACAATGTGGAATTTACAATCTTTTATTTTTGTATAAGCTATATTATCTTTTTCTGGATCTTTTGGTTAGTATTTTACTTGTTAATTTTTATGAACATATATGATGACAAATTCTATTAATTATGGGAGTTGTGTGCTCGATTCAGTTGTTCCATGAATTTAATTTTAATTTCTGAGTTCAGATATACACATTTATGCATTCAGGATTTTCCACACATGTATCATGTGATATTTTGTATCGCGTATTTTATGTGCATACAACCTATCATGCTGCTTATCCTCCTAATCCCATTAACTTAAGAAACTGCAATCATACCATGCTAATCTGATTTTATAAGTTAGGCGTTGACCTTATATTGTATTGCCCTGAATAACAGCAGAAATTTCATCATCATCCATCATAGCCTTTTCTCATCAAAATGATTCAGCTCTATGAAAGGCGATAAAATTTTATAACAGACCATCAACCTGATGAATAACTCTTAATCAGTCCCAAACTTCCTGCTCAAGGAAACTTTGGGTAGAAACCTACCTTACTACTGATGTAGTTTAAGTTTGAGAACAGAAGCAATCCAAAAGTCTCTGAGCAATTCATGTGAGTACCCATGTCAATTTCTGGTGATAAGTGATAAGCATGCATATGATATGCTAAACATCATGGAATGGCTATTTTGTGAATCACGACTTGACAGAGAGATGGGAATGTCATTAGGCTTATTTTGTGCTTCAAGTAGATGTTATCCCTATAGCAATCATTACCGATGTTGCATTGGCACAAATATGGGATGTGCATACAACATGATATAGATATAGGGATATGGCAAATTCTGCAAACTCAGAATATAGACGAAGTCACAGATACTGCAATAACAAAACTATATGTGCACACAATTTATAATGTTCCTTATCGATTATGTGGACTTGTCAGGTCATAATGGTTAGACACTAGCTCCGATAAACAAAATATTCCTAAGGTATTATATCAGTTTTACCATACTAATCGTGACAATTATGTAAATCCATCTACAAATTAAACAGACTTGTGAATCCAACATTCACGCATTAGGTCTTTAACTTCTTTGTCTCAGATACATGTCTGATACATCTTTGAGACGTCTTAGGATATGGTATAAATTCTAGGATACATCAAAAAAGTAGCTGACAAATGTATCCACAGAGTGTCTGTGTTTAAGTATCCCGGTATCAGGGGTGTGTCTAATTTGGATACATCTCCTTTAGCGAAATATCCGGGCGAACCAAGATAGATCATTATTCTTAAGTTTCAATTAGCTTGATATACATTCTGAGCCCACAACCCAACAACTTAAACTTTTGGGTAAAATGATTTCTTTGACATGGTAACTGAGACACCAGGTTTCAACATCTCTTACGTTCAAACCTCATTATTATCAAATTTAAAATATATTTATCCCTACTTATTCTGCCTTTCCAAGTGAAGTTTGAATTTAAGGCCTTTTCACGTGGCCCAAAAGTCTACGGGAGGAGTGTTTAATGTTCAATTAGCTTGATATTCAGGTTTGAGAACTCATATTTGATTTTTTACCCTTTCATCAAAGGTTTCAATTAGTTTCCTTAGTTTCGACAATTTTGTTTGAAGTTTTTGTTTCAGTTCCAGCGTATATAAAAGTTGACTTATTTGATTCTTTGCATATATAGCGCGCAAAAAAACAGACAATATGAACATGTCGGCAAAGTGAGTATTATAGCAAGAGTTGGTGACTTCTGATAATCAACTAGTTAATACTAAAATTAATGTGAAAGCCATCAATTTAAAGTTAAATTAAGATTATAATCATAATTAAATTAAAAATATCTAATTATGATTTAATTATGACAAGTTAGGATATATTCGATAATATCGGCCATATTAGTAATATTCGTCATGATATCGGCCAATAGTTTAGATATTATACGGTTAATCATATCGAGTACCTCGAAACCCGATACAATATTTGGCCGATATTTGAAACCATGCTATTAATAAATGGGACAGGTATGGATATAAGTGGATCGACTTGATTAAATAGTATGTGCACGCCCGCATATGTGGGGTTGAACCAATTGAATTATATACGACCCAGTGCGTGCACGTGCATGTGAGTATTCGTTACGAAGTGTACTGCCATGTAAGAAGACGAAAGTTGGTCACACAAAGATTCTTGGGCAAAATTTAACAGAATCTGGGATTGTCCTGGCCAAGGTGACTGTCTTCATTGAAGTACGAAAGATCCAATTTAAATAATTTTTTCTCCAAAATGTAGAGAGAAAGTATTTAAGCTAAAAAAGAGTTGAATTGTAGATGGACCATTGGAAGTAACCATATCTGATCTGGGAATCCTGTTTCTGAAATACGCGGGTCATAAACAAATCAAGGGTCGTAAATATAGTTTTCACGCGGTGGTCTTGTTATCACTGGACTTTCTGCAGAGGATCTATCAATGTTGTGTTATATTTGATAGCTAACTTCCATATTCATATAATTGTAGAAGTCAGAATGCTTGATAAACTATCAGTTGTCACCATTAATTGAGTGAGAACAAACCTAACCAAATTTGCCATAACTGTTCTATTTAAATTCATAGCAAGCATGTTTCAGAAAATGCAGTCTTCATGGTGCTGATTTATATTCTATAGTACTAATTTTCCATGACTTTTTTCAGATACTTGGCAAATCTGAGATCAAAAATGGAGGTTGAGGTTCCAGTGGACTAGATGTGGCCTTCATCCCTGTGTAAAGAAAAAATAGGTAGAAAAGCTTCAAAAGAAACACGAGTACTAGTCGATCCATCTGTATGCTTTCTTCTTATTCTTTTTTCTATGCATTATAAAGTGAAAAAAGCAACATTATTCAACTGTTACTTCGTATGTTGCTAACTGTATATTCTGGTAGTTGTTGGTTTCTGAGATCAATCTGACAACTAATCAATATCACTGAAATATCAACAATCTAATTGGCCAGGTCGGTAAATATCAAGTGGGAGGTTTTCCGTTCAATAGAACGTTCCTTAATCTAAGAACCACCTTTCAATTTTCTTCCTTGGTAAAACACCAATTAGACTGGGTATAAATCAGTCTCAATATACTGAATATCAGTATATCCCCTGTATAAAGAATTAATTCACTTATACAGTACTTGAAGTGAGGTACGCTTAAAGCGAATCTCCTTAAGACAATTACGTCCCCCGCACCGGTGCTAACGGGTACTGGACGCTGGTCTCTCAAGATACAACACTCCTTCACGGTATTTGGATAGCACTACTAAATCACCGTACGGTCGAACCGTAGTTAACCAGTACCTTCACAGGATTATTGAAGCAGCGAGACAAAGACAAATTTTGGGAGAATATTTGCCTTTATTTGGAGGAGCACCCACTGTAGAGGAAGAAGGAAGGTTGAAGAATATTCTTCTTCGGAAGTCTCAAATTCAGACAATAATTCTATTAAAAAATATGTTGAATTTTCTGAGCACTCTTTCAGAACGATTTTTTGCAGAATCTCTTTTGGAAGTCGCTTTAGAAACTGAATTTCCCATTTTCCGTTAGAAGTTACTTTAAGACAGAACTTCACTTCCCAATTCAGAACGCAGAGAGAGCCTCAGTTCAGAACGCAGAGAGAGTTTTCGTTGTTGGTGTGTGTTTCAATTGAGAATACGGAGCGCTATTTATAACGCTCCGGGAGTGGCAATCTGGTCCGAACCCAACGAACAGTTGCAACGGTTCGGTCTGAACCGTTGCAACGGTTCGGTCAACCGTCGCAACCGTCCAACTGCCTAACTGTCGCGACGTTTACAGACAGCCGTTGGCGGGACGGTTCGGATCCAGATAGCGGAGCGGGTCCGTTGGCGGGGCGGTACGGATCCAGATAGCGAAGCGGGTATGTTCCGCGTAACCCATATCCGTGAGACCCAGTTCAAAAAAGAACCAGACCGGGAACCCGCACCCGCACCCGGGTCCGAGCCCGCGCCCGGCGCCGGCGCTGGTGCCGGCGGCCGGCCGCCAGCGGCGGCGCGCTGTGCGCGCATGTGCGGGCATGGTTCCCTCCCAATCGCGCGCGAAAACTCCAAGAACCCAAAGGGCACGCCCTTTGTTCTCAATTTTCTCTATTTAAACACTACGAAATTTCATCCCATGGCCAATGTGGGACTAAATGCCTTTAGCTACCTTTAGTCCCATTTTGACTTTAAATTAGGCAATCTTTAGACTGAATATCTCATTCATTCGAAGTCAGAATTGAACATGTGAATAACCACATTCATCCCCAATGGAAGGAGAACACACTCCAACCATCATCCAATTGATTCGATCAACGGATTTCGTCGTAATTCAATTCAAAGATTCACATATATATTCTTCATATTCCAACAATCCCCCACAATGAATGGAGATTCAAGGAATTGACATACAAAGAGATTGACTCTATTGTGAAAGATACTTTAGAAAAGAAACTGTATCAGGATAGGTGAACTAAGTCTTGAACCTTCCATAGCGAAATCTTTATCGGACTTACTAGCTAATCAGTGAACTAGGTCTTGAACTGTTAGCCGTTAGTGTAAGCCAAGTCAACAAGCTTCACACAGTGACTTTCCAAATCAACTTTGGTTCTCGATTGTGTCCATTTTGACCCTGGACATTCTTGGTTCAGAGAGTATCTTTAGGAAATAACAGCCTCCATAGAAATTCCCAAAGAGCCGACCCAACTCTATACTCACATAGGTGATCGTCCTATTAAGAGTAATCTACTCTACTCCACTTGTTTAGTAACAAGATACAGGCATCATTAAAAGTGTTTAAGTTTATCCTTAATCCACTTGTAGAAAAGCACTTATGTGCACCTTAGGAATGGTTTGAAGTAAAGCTCCCAGTGCTTACTTGCTGAGTCAATCATAACTAGTGTTTTCCTCTTGAACTTAGTCCGTGGGATCTCCAGTCGTTAAGTGAGGTTTCCATTAAGCTGACTCGGTAAGGTAGGTAGGCTTTTAAACCCATTCCCTTTGATGCGCAGTTTATACGCTCTCCACTTAAACCTTTAGTAAGCGGATCCGCTAAATTATCTTTTGACGAGACAAAGTCAATAGAGATAATTTCATTTGAGAGCAACTGCTTCACAGTATTATGTCTACGACGAATATTTTTAGACTTACCGTTGTATATAACATTTTGTGCCCTAGAAATAACTGCTTGATTATCGCAGTGTATGCATATAGCGGGCACTGACTTTTGTCATAATGATATATCTTTCAAAATTTGTCGAAGCCATTCTGCTTCTTCTCCGGCTTATCTAAGGCTATGAATTCTGATTCTATAGTTGAACGGATAATACATGTTTGCTTGGAAGATTTTCAGGATACCGCTGCTCCTCCTAGAGTAAATACGTATCCGCTAGTTGATTTTGATTCCTCAGAATCTGCAATCCAATTAGCATTATTGTATATTTCAAGTACAGGTGGATACTGACCATATCTCAAGGCATATTCTTGGTATTTGATACGTAACCCAATACTCATAGTAGAGCAGTCCAATGTTGATCACTAGGATTACTAGTGTATCTGCTTAACTTGCTTGCAGCGTAAGCAATATCGGGTCTAGTGCAATTCATCAAATACATTAGACTTCCGATAATCTGAGAATACTCCAACTGGCGTATTCCAGTTCCTGTATTCTTATGAAGATGGACGTGTGGGAGAAAAGGATTTGTATTCTCCTTTATCCCATGATCCTTGAATCTTTCTATCATCTTATCCACGTAGTGAGATGAGATAGACTGATTCCATCTGGTGTTCTGGTGATTTTAATTCTTAAAATTACATCAGCAACCCCAGATCCTTCATGTTAAAACTGTTGGATAACATTCTTTTAGTGGACTTAATAATTTCAATATTAGTCCCAAGTATCAACATGTCGTCTACATAAAGACAAACAATGATACATGCATTTTCAACTGTTTTAGTATAAACACACTTATCGCATTCATTGATAGTGAATGCATCTTTGATCATGACACTATCAAATTTCTCATGCCATTGTTTTGGAGCCTGCTTTAGACCGTATAAGGATTTTACCAATTTACACACTTTGTGTTCTTGGCCCTTGACTATAAATCCTTCAGGTTGTTCCATATATTTCTTCATTTAATTCACCATTTAAGAATGCAGTCTTGACATCCATTTGATGAATATCTAAGTTATGCAATACTGCAATTGCAATCAACATCCGGATGGAGGTTATTCTTATTACTGGTAAATAAGTATCGAAGTAGTCAAGTCCTTCCTTTTGGTCGATAACCCTTGGCTACTAATCTAACCTTGTACTTATCGATAAATCCATCGGCTTTTAATTTCTTTTGAAAATTCACTTACACCCAATTGGTTTACTTCCAGGAGGCAAGTTTGTCAATTCCCAGTATGATTATTTAGTATGGATTCTATTTCGCTATTTATAGCTTTTTTTCACATTTGTGCTTTTGGGGTTGACATAGCCTCTTTAAATGTTTGAGGCTCGCTTTCAATAGCGTATGCTATGAAATCTGGACCAAAAGATTTTGAGATTCTAGATCTCTGACTTCTTCTTGGTTCAATTTCCGCATTAACAATCGGTTCCTCGGGGCTTTCGTCCCTGAACGCCATCTCATGTGTTCTTTTCCCAGAAGTCTTATCTGCTTCCCGTTTGTATGGAAAGATGTCTTCAAAGAACACAACATCTCTGATTCGATAATCATGTTTACATGAATATCTGATATTTATGAACCAGAAATCTGTAGGCTATTCAAGGCATAGCCTATGAATATGCAGTCCATAATTTTTACTCCCAATTTAGTCTTTTTAGGTAATGATGCTAGCACCTTTGCAAGGCACCTCCACATTTTGAGGTAATGGTAGGAAGGTGTCCTTCCATGCCATAACTCAAATGGTATAAGACCAAGTTTCTTATGGGGTATTCTGTTTAGAATATCATTTGCAGTTAACAGAGCTTCTTTCTATAAGTTCTGCGAGCTCCAGAACTTACGAGCATGGAATTGACCATCTCCTTCAAAATTCTATTCTTCCGTTCAGCAATTCCATTTTGCTGAGGAGTATATGGTGCTGTAGTTTGATGGATTATACCAATTTCGCATATAACTCACTAAAATCATTTGATTCATATTCTCTGCCTCTATCGGATTTTAGAATCTTGATATTCTTATTGAGTTGATTCTCAACGTCGGCTTTATATGTTATAAACATATTTATTGCCTCATCCTTACTGTTTAAAAGATACGCATAACAATATCTTGTACAGTCATCAATAAAAGTAATAAAATACTTTTTACCGCCTCTAGTTGACATAAACTTCAAGTCACACAGATCGCTATGAATTAACCCTAAAGGTTCTGTATTTCGATCAATTGAGTGAAATGAATTTTTCGCCAACATGGCCTCAACACAAATCTCACACTTGCGAATTTCTTTCAAGTTGAGTTTAGGAATATATCCTATATTAGACAAGTTCTTTAAAGACTTATAATTTGCATGTCATAATCTAGCATGCCATAAAGTAGGAGACTCAAGCAAATAAACAGAAGATTTTTCTTTATTTATAAGCTTCGGGTATAAATACACAGACTTTTTATCTACCACTGCAACATTGGCTTTAAAAAGTCTATCAACAAGATAACTCTTTCCCACATATATCCCTCCCTTAGTAAGTACAAATTTATCTGATTCAAAAACCATTCTAAATCCTTTCTTACTAAGTATTGATCCAGAGATCAGATTCTTGCGGATATCTGGAACATGTAGCACATCGTTAAGAGTAAGCTCTTTTTCAGATGTCCACTTCAGGATGACCTTACCTTTCCTTCAACCTTTGAGACGACTGAATTTCCCATGAATAGTTGCTCATCTTGCTCTCGTTTTTGTTATTCAGAGAATAATAATTTCTCAGAGCAGATGTGGCGAGTAAACCCACCCACCAATCCTTATTGTTGGTTGTCAGGTTCACTTCTGACACCACAGCTGAAAGGCTTGGCGACACATGGTCGGTCAAGTTTGCCTGTGGATGGTTTCTTCTTGTTCTTTTTGAGATGGCTGCGACATTCATTCGCCTTATGTCCTTCTTTGTTGCAGATGTAGCAGGTTTCCTTGAAGCGCATGTTCTTACCTTCTTGGACCTTGCCTTTGTACCCCTGGGAAGTCTTCTTTAAGCCTTTGAAAGTAGACGCTTTCCCCTTTGAGTCTTCGATCACATTGGCTTTGACTTCATAGGAGTTCTTACTGCTCCTTTTCTCGGACTTTTTGTTGTCCTCCTCAATCCGAAGCCTCACAATGAGATCTTTCAACTCAGCTCCTTTCGCTTGTGCTTCAGGTAGTTCTTAAAATCTCTCCACGCAGGTGAGGGTTTCTCCATGATAGTAGCAACCTGAAAAGTTTCAGGTAGAATCATACCTTCGGCTTCTATTTCGTGCAAGATAAGTTGAAACTCTTGCACCTGACTGATTACAGTCTTGCTGTCCACCATTTTGTACTCCAAAAATCGTCCTACGACGAACTTCTTGGTATCAGCATCCTCAGTCTTGTACTTCTTGTCAAGACTGGTCCATAACTTCTTTTCCGTTGTGGTGGGACTGTAGACATTGTAAAGAGAGTCATCCAGTCCATTTAAAACATAATTTCGGCAAAGGAAGTCACCTTGAGTTCATGCATCGACTGTAAGGACTGAGTCCCGATCAGTTCCGGGTTCTGGTGGATCTTCTTGCAGGAATTTGGCTAGATGAAGAGTGGTCAAGTAGAAGAGCATCTTCTGTTGTCACCTCTTGAATTCTGTGCCATCAAATTTTCCTGGCTTCTCCGGTTTCGGGTTAGGAAGTGAGTAGGCATCAAAGCTTGTAGCTGCATGTTTGGTGCCTTACTAGAGCTATCTTGATTAGTCTCAGACATTTTCTGTAAGTACAAGCAGAACAGAAGTAAGAAATTTCAATAGGTAATTGTCTTAAGATTGTTGATTTCTGAGATCAATCTGACAACTAATCAATATCACTGAAATATCAACAATTTATTGGCCAGGTCGGTAAATATCAGGTGGGAGGTTTTCCGTTCAATAGAACGTTCCTTAATTTAAAAATCACCTTTCATTTTCTTCTTTGGTTAAACATCAATTAGACTGGTATAAATCGGTCTCAATATACTGAATATCAGTATATCCCCTGTATAAAGAAATTAATTCACTTATACAGTACTTGAAGTGAGGTACGCTTAAAGCGAATCTCCTTAAGACAATTACGTCCCTCGCACCGGTGCTAACAGGTTACTGGACGCTGGTCTCCCAAGATACAACACTCCTTCACGGTATTTGGATAGCACTACCAAATCAACGTACGGTCAAACTGTAGTTAACCAGTTATTGAAGCAGCGAGACAAAGACAAATTTCGGGAGAATATTTGCCTTTACTTTGGAGGAGCACCCACTATAGAGGAAGAAGGAAGGTTGAAGAATATTCTTCTTCGGAGGTCCCAGATTCAGACAACAATTCTATTAAAGAATCTGTTGAATTTTCTGAGCCCTCTTTCAGAACGAATTTTTGCAGAATCTCTTTTGGAAGTTGCTTTGGAAACTGAATTTCTCACTTCCGGTTGGAAGTTACTTCAAGACAGAACTTCACTTCCCAGTTCAGAACACAGAGAGAGCCTTAGTTCAGAACGCAGAGAGAGAGAGATAGAACTTCACTTCCCAGTTCAGAACGAAGAGAGAGCCTTAGTTCAGAACGCACAGAGAGAGAGAGAGTTTTCGTTGTTGGTGTATTTTCAATTGAGAATACGGAGTCTGAACCGTTGCAACGGTTCGGTTCGACCGCCGCAATCGTTTACAGACAGCCGTTGGCGGGGTGGAGTGGGTATGTTCCGCGTAACCCATACCCGTGAGACCCAGTTTTAAAAGAACCAGGCCGGGTAGGAAACCCGCACCCAGACCCAGACCCGGCAACGGCCGGCCGCCGCCAGCGGCGGCGGCGCGCGCGCGCATGTGCGGGTATGGTTCCCTCCTGATCGCGCGCGAAAACTGCAAGTACCCAAAGGGCACGCCCTATGTTCTCAATTTTCTCTATTTAAACACTACGAACTTCCATCCCATGGCCAATGTATGACTAAATGCCTTTAGTTACCTTTAGTCCCATTTTGGCTTTGAATTAGGCAATTTTTAGACTTGAATATCTCATTCATTCGAAGTCGGAATTGAACATGTGAATATACCACGTTCATCCCCAATGGAAGGAGAACACACTCCAACCATCATCCAATTGATTCGATCAACGGATTCATCCCCAATGGAAGGAGAACACACTCCAACCATCATCCAATTGATTCGATCAACGGATCTCGCCATAATTCAATTCAAAGATTCACATATATATTCTTCATATTCCAACAATAGTTACATCTGCGGTATGGTGAGATAATGAATCTGTATAGTGTACATCCGAAGAAATGAAGCACCGCTGAAATTTTCTGCTGTTTTGAAATCGCTTTTTTCGTTACTTTTTTTTGAAAGAAATTCATTCTGTTTTGCCTACTTGGCTTGCTATATTTTGGGCACATAAACTAGTATTTTCCCCTTTCGGTTACAGAATATTGGAGCGTTGCTCCGAAAGTGTTCTAAGCTTCTAATTGTGGATCAATGAGAGTGTTTCAGCTTGCAACACTTGCTGGTTTTGAGCAATCATTTGTCAAATCAGGGTTTTGATCCATTAGCCTTTATTTTCTTTTGGTATGTAACCTGCTTGATTAGTTAGTTTTTTCTGGCACTATTTTTCCAGCTGACCACATCGATGAATTATAGTCCTGTGGAAATATTTGCTTGTCCATCGATGCAGTTTTGCCGCGTTTTTCTTGTATGATTGTCTGTGGAATTCAGCTGTCTTGATGGATTGACTACTTCCAATTCGCAAGTTGGAAGAGGTTGGGAGCTTATTTCTGTGCTTGATTGTAGTGAAGGCTATTTGAATGGAAGGGACACAACAGATCTAACTGACGTTTATGAGATTTATGCTGTTAAATGTTCATACAATTAAGTATCTTCAAAATTTGTTCAAGCTTGGCTCATTTAAGTTTCTTTTCCTTTTCCTTCTTTCTTCTGTTTCAGGTGAACTCAAGATCCCTTACTTCCTTTCATTCTGATAATTAAGTCTTCTGATTTACATTTCAACTCAAGTCTGCTAAAACCTGAACATCTGTTGCAACAAAATTTAGATCACTATTGAATAAAATTTCTCATGCTCTTTTTTTTTTTCCTTTATTATTTGATCAGAGATTTTGAAAAATAAATCACCTTGCTATCGGCCTTACGGCCATACTTCTCAGGGAATGGACTACTTGGTAGTCCATCCACATGCAACAATGCGAAACACACAAACAAACCACCAACCCAACCCAAGCCTACCTGCAACCAGGGGCATAGAAGTATGGAATGTGGGCAAATACAATGGAATATGGTGCAACCGTTATAGGTTCCGACCCATCAACCCTAATAGGTTCCAATTTTGGAATGTTGCCGTTCTGATCCACGGCCAAGACGTTACCATTTAGAAGCATTACCCGACTGTGCAAGTTGCGACTGGGGGCTGTCAGGTGGTACTCGTCCCTAGCAAATTGGTTGGTTTTGCTAGTTGGAGATACATGATTGAACTTTGTCCTCGATGTTCTACTGTGGAAATGATGCTTCAAAGATCTAACAAAGGCGGACTTGGTGGTAACAACCACTTCGGTTGTAGTGTTGCCATCAAGATTGATCAAGAGAGTGTAATTCCTTGCTGGAGAACACGAAAGACACAAATCAGTGCAAACAGCGAAGAAATAGAGGAAATAGAGGCATAATGGTGATCGCTCACAGATTCTCGTGCACAGTGTGCATATGCACGAATTTTTTTTTGTCCCGTTGAATGTTGTCGATAGAACATTCTTCCCCATTAACCGATGCCATAGAAGGGCACTGCAGCAATAGAAATAATTAGCAAACTTGGTCAAATATTGGATTCTGATTATGTTCAAGGATGTAATGTTACCAGACATTGTTAAATAGTCTCTTTCTTTCTAATGACAAACTAGATGCAATACCAACTGCTTTTAATTGATTATTTCAAAGAATAATGCTTGTCCTTTTTATTTTCTCTTTCTTTCTTAATGTACTTACTCTTAAATTTTCCTCAAGTTTCCTAGTTTCTTTGTTGTATGTTTACTTGGATATTTGGAATTTTTGTTCATTTTAATTGAAATGAACAAAATAAACTCGACTTCTGAGACATTTGATTCATGATTGGGTGGAAGACATCAACAAACTTACTAAGCAAATTAGCAGTAATCTAACAACAGAAAACTAAAGATGAAACAATTATGAGGCATAGAAACTAAAGCTTACCTGTAATAATCAGGATTTGGCTCAAAGTTGGTTGTATCCAGTAGGCCGTAATTTCCACCAATCAAGCTCTGTCGACAATATGTCTTCGTATCATATACTGCTGACATGCCCATCTGATCCAAATACCTATAATTGCCAAGTTCTAATCAAAACCAAATTTCTTTTGCCCAAAAAAAATTATTAGACCTGAAAAAACTTCAGGAAAAAAAAATGAGTTCAATCTTTACCAGAAACTGAATACAAATGCATTAGTGACGAGATTGCGGCCACTATTGTAAGCCCCTCCCGCTTCTCCAACCATGCAGTGGTCTGAGTTCCTGCACTCTTGAGAAGTCCCTGGAGATTGCTGAATGTTGTTGCTATGCCATCAAGATATGATGGATCAAGAATTTTCTCAACCAATGTTCATCAACACCTGAGTATTGAGATAAGTGTTGAACATTTCACCTCATGAACCTAGAATCTCTTGAATTATAGCAGAGAAAGATACCTGGACCGAGGTTATATATGTGGTGGGTGATCACATCCAGTAAATTGGGTTTTGTTTTATTGATGAGCTCGCCAAACCAATTTGCATCAAAGAACCCCCCTGGTGCAAGGACCAATGGCTTATCTGGGAAACCTTGGTATATATTGTCTACGACTGATTTGAGAGAGATGACATCCGCGGCATACTGATCTGCTCCAACTCTAGTTCCAACTCCGCTTCCACTTAATTCATTTCCTGATGATAGAAAAATTACTTTCAGTTTGCAAGAGATCTCCACATCTTTCTCTGGAATAATTTGCAAGAGATTTTATTCCAGATATAATAGTACTGCTGCCTGGCATATGTCAGTATCGGTCTCGAACCAATAGAAAACCTGAATGAAATTTAGTGTGCTATTTGTTTCTTATTGCTAAGGCCTTCTCTTTAAGTGAGCAAAAAACGAGAGAACCAAAGTCCTGTTACGTATCTTATAAATATTCTGGCGTGCACATATGCATACAGCTAAATCACAACTTTTTAAATATAATTTTGGCCAATACTTCTGAGAAAACAAATCCATGATTCACAAGATATGCATCTGAAGCGAAATACTGAGAGACCCTGGAATTATATATTAGAAATTTCAAAGATAAGATTTTTTTTTTCCTTTTAAATTGAACAATGCAAAGGACATCCAGTCTTCAGTTTCAGAAGATTTCATGATTAGCTCATCTTATCAAAGTGCCGTCTTGTTCCTACTAAACTCATTACTTTTTTTCTGGGTAACCAAGCTAAACTTAACTATAGGAGTAAATGAGATGAAGTCTTACCAAGCTCCCAACCATGGATTGTGTAACCCTTGTTGACAGTATAACGAATTAGGGCAGCTGCGTTGGTGGAGTTCCAAGGCCCTCCTAATGAACCATCTGACAAATGAATCCTTCCATTAATAGCATTCAGCCCGAAGATAATCACAGCCCTGAGGTGCAAATAAGAGGTAAGACAAAATCAATGAAAGAAAACTTTGTGAAGCACACATTAGTCAAATATGGAAGGAAAGTAAAAACATATTCTAATTACACAATAATTTAACTATCCCAATGACTGTTTCTATCTACCGTTGAGTAGTTTTCATTTACACAATTCAAGGATCGAATTTGAGTGGTGGATTAGCTTTCAGTACTCCATAAAAACCATCCTAAAATATTCTCTTCTATATTGACCATCTTACTTGCTACTGTGAAGTTTTCAATACGAAAATGGATTAGTCTGTCTAGGAAAGATTGATCAAAGTTTTAACTATATAAAATACCCGGCTTTCTTGAAGAAATAATTTAGTTCATCCCATCTCCACATGGGCAAGCAGCCTTCAGTGAATCCAAACAGCTCAGAAGTATTTCTGACAAATTGAGTGCATTGTTGGCCAGGGTTACCAGTGTCATATATGACCTTATCCTGTAAGGTGCCTCCGAGACGAATTTTTAATGGAGAGAATGCTGCAAAGCCAGATTTGTAAAAGGAAAATTAGATAATCCCAACATGTAAACTGTCGATACATGTAGGCAGTGTATTAGATCTAAGAATTGCATACCTTTGACTGCATTTAGAAAAATGGGGCTTGCAAGATTCTGCAGGAAGGAAAATATGAAACACCTGTGTCAATCATCTTTACTAAGTCACTGAACTTTTATTTTTCACAAGCATCTTGTACCAGATTATTAAACAAAGAAATGGACCATCAAATGAATAGTATTGAAATTGCCTTATTTGAAATAATTAACTCCTATTTTTGATTGATGGAGCATTTGATGTTGCAACATTACCCAAAAGCCAGAAAGTCACATTGAAACAAAGGTCAATCTGACATATCAACAAGCTACTAATAATGCGTGAGAAAAAAAAAAACAATCAAGTAATCTTTAAAGGAGCCAAATTGTGAATGAAAATATTATTAAGAGAATAAATTCAACCAAGAACAGGCAATTTACATAAAGTGATCAATATCACCCAAAGAAAATTGTGTGAGGCACAAATTCTGTGATGAAAAGTTACGACAGACCAAAAGTCAATGTGCATACATGAAATTACCAAATCTCATCATACCAGAAGTATTTACCTTTATACAAACACCTGTCTTAAAAACTGAAAATTAAATAATTAAATAAAATGTGAATTCATCCTTCCCAAACACAGATCCCTTTATGTTTGCCTAACAATTGTGTGACCTTCAGAAAAGCCACCCAATGGAGAGAAAACTAGAATAATTATGACAACCAAATTCGAAAAACTTATCTCAATCAAAAATTTCATATTTAAACGTCAGTAGTCCAAACTAGTGACCCCAAAGCATCACAAACTACATTTTTTGAGGGAAAGCATCACAAACTACATGAAACATCGACGAGGCATTACGGCCATGAATGAAAGGGAAACACGATAAAATAAATTCCAAAACAAGTGCTTTCCATGTTAGCAAGAAGAGTAAGTCTGATTGTAAAGATCGCTTTGAAAGGTGTTCGTCAGTTGAGTAAAACTGCATAAAGGAATGAAGCTTGTGACCTATAACTTCTCAAAACAAATGAAAAGTCCTTATCTCAAATTAATAATAATAATGCAACTTTCAAACTAGTCAAAATATGAACTGACATTCAATCTAAACATTTAGAGAAATATAATCAACTGGAAATCAGGACCAAGAAAGAACCATTTGTGTGCTGATGGAAACTGATTTAAACCATTTCCAGTTTTAACAACCAAAAATAATCATATCTCAGATTACTTGCATCTATAAACCCTCATCAGCAATCAGTAAGAACACACCAAAAATATAAAAATATTGTTCCATGGTCAAAGCCAATGTAATAAGCCTGCAATTGGGCAAAATACAGAAACAAAAGTTTGGACAAGAGACTACATCTAAAGACAGATTTTATCAATGTCTTACATACTTAAAAACATTGCCATGCAGTAAGGAAGAGAAAAAGGATAACTATAGAAGCTTTTTACTTGGGAGAATGAACTAAGATAGAGTCAAAAGCTATACAGGCATTAACTCTAAAGGGAACTTTGAAGGATTTCATTAAGCCAAGAAAAGTAAGAACTTAGCTGGCGACCTATAAACTTTCAGACCCATGAGAAACAAGAGGGGAAAAAATTAAAAAAAAATAAAAAACATATAAATTGATATTAATGAATATTTACAATGTTAACCACTAATCAAATTTAGCAATGAAAGTAAATAGCAAGCATTTAGAGAGAGGAATTCCAATAGAACAGTGAAACCAAATTGCAGTGCAGTCCTAATAATCCCATGAAATGGAAAAGTATCATATAAACATTTTCCATGCTAATTAAACCCAAACCCAAAACCAGGGCAAATCTCAAATGTATAAATAAATAAAAGTCCTCTCATGAATGCTAATAAGCAAAAACTAATGCTAAAACCCATGAAAGCTCTAATAATAGCTTCTTCCATGAAATGCCCATTCCATATCAACTGAACCCAAATCAAGCTTGTCAATAATGCTCATAAAAGATTAGTTCCAAATCAACCAATTTACAGAATATCAGAAAAAAACCAATCAAAAAATGAATGGCTAGAAAAGAGGCGAAAAAGATAGAGTAAGAAAGTCAAAAATCCAAGAACCAAATAAACAGTTCAACCCGTGAAAGGAAACATCCATCTTTTGAACAACCGACGGCATTATATTGTCAAAACCCAGCAAATAAATCATACATAAAACAGAACAATGAAACAAACAAGAAATAACATTAGCTCATACAATCAAATCCAAATGCATTACATCTAAAAGAATATCAAATGCCCATATCCCAAATCACCACCAAATCTCAAAAGAACACAATCATCATCAACGCCATAAAAAACCCACATCAGAAAATCCCCGACAATGAGATTAAAATCCTCACCAGGTTGAGGAGAGAGGCTAGCCCCCAGCTACAGGTCCCATAGTCACACTTCTCAGGTGGCCACCAGTCCAAGGTGGCGCACACAAAGTCATCATCAACCATGGCAATGGGAAAGTTGCCATTGACCACAGCAGTCCCTTGGACCACCCCAACAACGTTAGGGTTGTAGCACAGCACCTTCCCAAAGCCAGCCAAGAAGAACAAACCCCAGAAGATGAGGCCAAAGAGACGGAGAAGGTAGCAAGCCATTCTGAGAGAATGGCACAAAGAAGAAGAAGAAATGAGAGAGGTGAGACCTTTAAGAGAGAGATAGAGAGAGACAGAGAGAAATGGGGGGTTGCTTATAAAGTGGAGGAGGTGGGAAAGCTTGGAATCTTGGGGGAGGTTGGCAACAGAGGGAGGGGACAGCAGGGAGAGGGAGAGGGAGAGGGAAGAGGGGACCAGACTCCAAGCCCCCATTCTCTTGCTTTGGTTTATTTGGAGATTTTGCACATGACTCCACCCACAATGTGAGATGTACCTTCCCTGTTTTTCATATTTGGAAAATTCTGTGTCTTTTTTTGCCTTTTTTTTTTTTTCTCAAGGAATATTTTGCTACAGCAACCTACTTTCACTTTATAATTAGTAAAAACTCAGTTTATAATTTTGTTTTCTATAACCTCATCTACGTCAGCATGAACTGATTTCTTCCAACCACCACTTCTTTATATATTTTTTTCTCTTTTTATCCTTCGATATCACCTTCGACGTTGCTCTCCCTCAACTTTGACCTCGATGCAAAGTTATTCACGGGTCGACCTGCGCGGTCAGGTCGCAGTAGGGGTTAGAAGGGGGCGGGGAACCCCCTTCATGGGTCGAGGCGGAGCTCCTAGAAATTTTTTTTAGATCGACCTTTGCAGATTTCATTTTTTCGTACTCGTGATGAGTTTTTTTAATTTAGATCTGGAAAACATTAGGGATCATTTTATATCAGTGGACAGGAGTATGCTGATGATGATGATGCTGATGAGGATTGCAACACATGATCGTAGTTTTCTGTGAGGGCTGGCTCAGAAATAGGGCATTTTGTAATGAGCACTGCGATCATAATCACAGTGATCACAGTCCTCACAAAAACTCAAAAATAAGACATTTTGTGAAGACTGCGACCATGTTCACAATTCTATTTTAGGACTGCGATCACGGTCACAAACCTCATAAAGACTTAAATATAAGATTTTTTTTGTGAAAACTGTGATCATGATCGCAATTCTGATAAAGAGCACTGTGATCATGGTCGCAGTCCTCATAAATAGTGTATTTTGTGAGGACTGCGAGAAATATGGTTGCGACCATTTTGTGAGGACTGTGATCATAATCACAATCCTCAGAAATAAGATATTTTACTGTGATCATTTTGTGAGTACTGTGATCATAATCACAATGCTCAGAATAAGAGACATTTTCGTCTTTCATCGCGGATGAGCGCTTCAGCGCTTGACACGTGGGCGCATATCTTTATTTTAAAAATAATAGTAGTTGAAGCAATAAAATTATGTGCATGAGTTTTTTTCCCTAATTACGGTTTAACTTAGGTGGCTAAAACGAAATGCCCTTTTTTCTAAATTCATTTACAATTCATGAATCTATTATGAAAAGAGTCTTCTTTCTATTAAGCTGTCAAGGAATAAATTGTTTGCCAAGTTCGGTGAAGGGTGCGTTTGGTTGCAAGGAAGTGGGCGGAAGTAAGGAAATAGGAAAATATAATTGCTCACTTTTATATCTATCCAAATACTGAAAAAAGAAAATGAAAAACTATTTTCTTTTTCTTTTTTTCCTTTTACACAATCACTTTCTCACTTTCAAGATGGCACAGTTAATTTTGTGGCCATATAAATCTCATTTGTAATAAATTGTAACTCAAAACAATTAATTTTGTGATCATGTAAATCTCACTTTTATTCTAATTATAATCTAATTTTTATTTTTCTTAATAATTTTTATTTTAATATTATTTTACAATCAATTTTGTGGTCAACTTTTTCACTTCCACTTTCACATTTTCATCCAAATACCAGAAAAGACATAACATTTTTCAAACCACACTTCCAACAACATCTAAATAGCGGAAAACTCACTAACCAATTCTCTAATTTCAAAGAGAACTATTACTGCTTCCTCCCTTCTTCACTTTCCCAAGTGGAAAACTGATATGACAGGATAAATTTTGAATTAAGTAATGCGATTAGGCTAAATATGGATTCTTTGATTAATTATAACGGTTAAGAAGTGGACACGTGCCCCAACAAACGGAGAAGTGGATGTTATCAGCCTCAGAGGGAAATGTAAGTTTTTATGCTATAGGAATGTGTTTGGTGCAACACCCCCAATATTACAGGGGGTTTTCTATAATTTACCGTATTTTTTTTTTTTAAAGGATAAACACGCATCATTGGATAGTTCCTCTCAAGCTCAAATTCAAGCTGGAATCCAGATAGGGATTCGGGTCCCACCAACCATATTTTTGCAATAAAGTACAATGAAAACCACCCAATCCCCAATGGGCACCCCCTCACATGCATTCCCCACTCTGTTTATAGGAAAGCAAGAACCACGTGTTCCTGCAGCACACATTTAATGATAGACAATCCCCCGCATAAGACAACCGGAGGCCAAACATCATTCAGCTTTTCTGTCCTTTTGGTTGCTTCCAGTTTTATTACAGTAGAACAACTGTTGGCGTTTCTCTGATTCAAATTCCAGACTCTCTCATTCCCCCGACAAACAACAACTTAACTGAAAAAAACCTTTTTTTATGTAAAAAGTATTTTAATGCACCCACAGGTTTTACGGTAAACTGGGACCCACCGTGGAAGTGGAGCCCACTGACAGTTTAAGTGTTGCTGTTAGTTTGTTGTGGTGTCAGAAAGTGGGTGCGGAAAGTACTGCTCTCCCTTGTCTTAAAGGATAAGGGAAAAAGAATTGGGAATTAATGGAGACCAGTACCACCACTGGGGTCAGGAAAAAATGTATTGGTAGTTTTCATTTACCACCCTTTCTAGTATTTTAATTCGCTAAAGGGTCCTTTATTGTAAGACCACCCTCAGAAATATAAATATTGCAACGGATGCCTTCTGTATCAGAAACTACAGTTCTTTTCATGAAAATGTTTTAATAAAGTACACATAGTTATTTGGTTCGTGTAATTAAATACCATCATCTTCGGGCCTGTTTGGTTGACGGTGGAAGTGAGGAAGGAAGGAAGTGAGGAATTGATAATAGTTCCCTTTGGAACTTGAGAATTGGTTAGTAAGTTTTTTGGTGTTTGGATGTTGTTAGGAAGTGTGATTTGGAAAATGTTATGTCTTTTCCGGTGTTTGAATGGTAATGTGAAAGTGAAAGTGGAAAAGTTGACCACAAAATTGACCGCAAAATAATATTAAAATAAAAATTAATTAAGAAAAATAAAAAATAGACTGTAATTAGAATGCAAAGTGAGATTTACATGATCAAAAAATTAACTGTTTTGTGCTACAACTTATTATAAATGAGATTTACATGACCACAAAATTAACTGTAGCACTTTGGAAGTGAGGAAACGGTTATGTAAAAGAGAAAAGAGAGAAGGAAAAGGAGTTTTCTTATTTTCCTTCTTATTTTCCTTTTCCGGTGTTTGGATAGATAGGAAAGTAAGCAGTTATACTTCCCCATTTCCTTACTTCCGCCCACTTCCTTGCATCCAAACACCCCCAAAGAGAAAGAGAGGAAAAGAAGACGATCAACCCATTCATCATGTCCCCACATCAACAACCATCAGAGCCTAAAATCTGTCCTCAAAAGAATAGCTGCTTGATGAGCCGGATACAACTGTGTGTTTCATCAGAAATTTAGGGTGACTTAAGAGTTTGAGGGAGAGGACAACTTAGTGTTTTACAGAGAGAAAAAGAGAGGAATTGAGGGAGAGCTAATGAAAGAAGGAAGAAAGGAGAGAAGAAAGAGAGGAATTAGGGGAGATGGCCAATTAAAGAGGGAATAACCAACCTTTTGTGAACTGTGTTGATGACAAACTGACACTGAATGTTGATTTAGGGACAGATTTAGGGTTTGATGGCTGTTGATTGGGGACATGATAAATGGGCCGATCATTTTCCTTCTCTCTCTCTCTCTCTTTGCAGATCTAGGGCTAGAGAGAATTTAAGAGAATTAGGGAAAGAAGAGAAAAGAATTGGGGAGAGAGCTGCATTTTTGCAGATCTAGAGCTGGAGAGAATTTAAGAGAACTAGAGAGAGAAGAGAATTAGAGAGAGAGTTGCATTTAATTGGAAAACTGATGTGACATGATAAAATTTTGAATTTAGTAACACAATTAGGCTAAATAGGGGTTCTTTGATTAATTATAAGGGCTGAGGATGTTTAAGAGGTCACGTGCAACAATTAGGCTAAATAGGGGTTCTTTGATTAATTATAAGGGCTGAGGATGTTTAAGAGGTCACGTGTCGTGCACGTGACCCCGACAAACGGAGAAGTGAACGTCGTCAGCCCCGGGGGCCAAAACATAACTTTTTGTACCATAGAGATGTTTATTGCAACACCCTCAATAGTACATGTGGTTTTTTCATATTTTACCCAAAATAATATTAGGACATGTTCATTTGGCCGTAAAAGTCCATAATTCGCATGTGACAATTACTGTTGGAACTTAGATTTTAATGATAACAATTGTGATGCAGATATATTGGATCTCTATCTCAAAAGCTAGTGTTGAGTTGTAAGTGCTCAAGACTACTCAAGGATATTGACTATTTTTGTGTATTTTTTATAGATTGTTAAAAGCCTTGATCACACACACAATATAGTCATATAGTCGACTTATTTCCCAACCTAATCGACTAATATATCCTTTAGTCGACTTGCTCCTTTATATAGTCGACTAAGTCTTTCCACAGATACATATCAACTCTTTGTTTGTTGACTGTAACCAATATTAGTAAACTTATCCTCTCTGCTAGTCGACTAAGTTTAGTTTTCAGAGACTTATCTTTCTGTGTCAGTCTTGATATAGTCGACTTGATCTCTTGGCTAGTCGACTAACCCAAGCTAAACTTGTTCTATTAGTCGACCAATCTCATACCCTAGTCGACTATAGACAGTTTCTGACTGTTAATCAGTTATTGATTTTTTGGTATTTTATCCAACGTTTTGATTTTCAAATTTGAGTTGATAACTTTCCTAACTGACCATAGATTTCACCAATAAATAGGGATGTTGTCTTAGGATGAATATACCAATTAAAAATATTAGTTTTCTGTCCAAAACTCTGTTGAAAATTCTGTTTTGCAGAAAACTAATTTTCACTTTCATTTCTTCACACAATTCCAATTCCATTTTGAGAAATTTTGAGAGTCCACCTATAAGAAATCTTGTTCACGATCACATACAAATTTTAAGGCTTATAGCACACATTGTAATCATTCAAAGAGAATAGTTGTACAAGAGTATCTTCTTGGTGTAAAGAAGAGGTGTACAAAGAGTTGTTGTCTTCTTGGTGTAGAGAAAAGTTGTACAGATTTGACAAAGA
Organism: Agave tequilana; assembly: GCA_038442645.1. NCBI lineage: Eukaryota > Viridiplantae > Streptophyta > Magnoliopsida > Asparagales > Asparagaceae > Agave > Agave tequilana. The sequence goes on along the minus strand of JAVJIF010033190.1, from coordinate 95,486 downwards.
TTATTTTGTCAAGTGGTGTATAAGGAGTTGATTTTGGGGTGTATCAAAATCAGGATAAAGAAAATTTCAAGTGGGTTGCTTGGGGACTGGACATAGGTCACGAGAACCGAACCAGGATAAAATCTCTTGTATTTGCGTTTGCATTTCTTTTCTGAGCTTTATTCTGTGTATTTTTCTTTTCTTACAAGTATTTTATTTAAACGCTATTCATTTTATTTTAGTGTTTGTGTTGTCATTGTTTATAGATCCTACAATTGCGACTTATGACTTACGGTGTTTGTTTGGGTCGTAAGTCGTAAAATGCACTTGCATCCTACTTAAGATCAACTTACAACACAAACAGTTAATTTGGCGGTCATGCAAATCAGTTACAACCCACTTGCAGCACGAAAAGGTAATTTTGTGGTCATGCAAATTTGCATTGCAGATAATTAATTGTAATTAGATTAATTTTTTTTATTAGATTAATTTTTTGAATTATGAGAATTTTTTAATTATTATATTAAATATAATTATTAGGTTAAATTTTTTATTCATAATTTTTAATATTAGAATCCTTTTTTCTTACTAGATTAATCTTTTTTTATTACTACATTATTATAATGTATTCCACTTAATTTTAATTTTTACTTTTTTATAGATTTGTAATATTTAATATAAATTTAATAAGTTTTGATTATTAGATTATTTTTTAATTTTTTTAATATTTAATATATTTATTATTTTTAATATTTACTATTTTTATTTGAAAATTTTTACTACAGCCACCCACTTCATTTCATAATTAGAATAAAAACTCAGCTTCATAATTTTGTTCATTACATCCTCATCTACATCAGCATAAAATGATTTCTCTAAACCATCACTTCTTTATATATTTTTATTTTCTCTTTTACCCTTTCTCATCATCCTCGACGTTGCTCTCCCCTTAACCTTGACCCCGACGCAGAGTTACAAGTGGGTCGACCTTTACAGATCTCGTTTGTTCGTACTCGTGATGAGTTTTTTTGTGTGTTTAGATCTGAAAAGTATTAGTGATCATTCGATGTCAGTAGATGGGAGTCTGCTGATGATGACGATACTGATATGAGGATTGTGACTCATGATCGTAGTCCTTTGTGAGGACTGACTCAAAAATAAGGCACTTTGTGAGGACTGCGATCATGATCGCAATTCTTTGAGGACTGCGACCATGATCATAGTACTCATAAAACTCAAAAATAAGGTATTTTGTGAGGATTGCGCCATGGTCGCAGTCCTTATAAAGACTCAAATATAGGACATTTTTGTGAATACTGCGATCATGATCGCAGCCCTAATAAAGAAGACCGCGATCACGGTCGCAATCCTATAAAGAGTCAGAAAGATGATATTTTTGTGAGGAATGCGATCATGATCGCAGTCCTCATAAATAGTACATTTTGTGAGAAAAATAGGGTTGTGATCATCTTGTGAGGAGTGCGATCATAGTCGCAGTCCTAAAAAATAAGACATTTTTGTGAGGACTGTGATCATATTTGCAGTCCTCTATACTGTGATCATTTTGTGAGGACTGCGATCATAGTCGCTAGTCCTCAGAAATAGGGCATTTTTGAAACGGTCTGTTTTTTAAGCGATTGCTTAGGGGCATTTTCATCTTTCGTCGCTGATGAACACTTCAGCGCTTGACACGTTGGCACACATTCTTACTTTAAAAAAAGAGGTGGCTGAAGCGAATAAAATTATGCGAGTGAGTTTTTTCCTAATTACGTTTTGACTTAAGTGGTTGAAACGAAATCCCTATTTTCATTTTTTATTTTTTATATTTAATATATTATATATCTAATATATTTAATTTTCAATTATTTAAAATTTAATTTTTTTAAAATTTATTGTTTTTAGTATTTATTGACATTTTTTTATATTTTTAAAGCACCAAACAGTTAACTTTGTGATCAGTTTTTTCACTTATGACTTACACATTACGATAACCACACTGTAAAATACAGTACACTTTCTCACTTATAGTTTTACATTACCAACCAAACACTGTAAAATCCACTTGCATGTAACTCACTTACAACTGTAAAGAGCTTACTACTTATGACTTATGACTTACGGCCACTAATGACAACCAAATAGGCTTTTAATTCGGCCAATAGTCTACAAATACCCCGAGCTCTTATTGGGTTTGAATGAAACCTCAAAGAAAAATCTATGTAGCAATAACTTTGTGTTAGATTTCAACTTTTTTCTTTGGTTGCACCAAAAATTTTGAAAATAGCTTGCGGGGTCTAGTAAAATCTGATGTGAACTCTCACCAGGCTTCGTCGTGCAGGAGGCCGGAAGCCATCCAGAAACCTAACAACTTGTCAGGTTCGTGTGGGATTACTGAGTGACAAGACAATCGCTCAGCAATCCGAAAATTTCTTTGAGGGCCAAACACGCTTTCCTACTGTATTATTAAAGGAGGATAGTATTGTTATATGTATTGTCTCTCTAAGGGCTGTTTGTTTGGACGTAAAAGTCGTAAAAGATTGTAATTCGTAAATGACTTACAATCTAATTACAACTACGGTGTTTGTTTGGACTGTAATTCGTAAAAAACTTACGCAACTCAACTACCACTCACTTGCAACTCAAATACCACTCACTTACAACCCACTTACAGTTAATTTTGTGGTCATGTAAATTTGTATTATTTTTTTATGTTAATATTATTTTTTTAATATTTAGCATTTTTAGTATTTATTTGCAACATTAAAATTTTTTAAATCACCAAATAGTTAATTTTGTGGTCAATTTTTTCACTTACGACTTACACATTACGACACCGTAAAATATAATACACTTTTTCACTTACGACTTACACATTACGACACCGTAAAATATAATACACTTTCTCACTTACAACTTTATATTACCAATCAAACACCGTAAAACTTATATGCATGCAACTCATTTATAACTGTAAAGAAATTTACCAATTACGACTTACGAATTACGGTCAATTACGACAACCAAACAGACCTTCCTACTGTCAACTTCTGTAGAAGTATTGTTATTGGTGGTCATTAGTGCTCTGACTATTTGTTTGAATATCACTACTCGTTTTTCGACTCCCTTCATCTTGACTCTCAATCTTTTGTTCGAGGTGCAAAAAGAAAAAAGGGGGCAAAAAAAACATAACTTATTATTATTATTATTATTATTATTATTATTATTATTTGCTAAACAATTTCAAACTTGGGACCTCGCGAGCAAGCGGCGCTCTAACAAGTCAGGGCCAACCAAGTGCCCAACTGCGGGGGACAAAACATGATTTAATTTGATAAGGGTTAAATTAGTTAGACATACGTGTTGTTAGTCTACAATTCAATATGCAGCGGGAGCGTGGATTGGCAGTTGCCCATCCGGACCCTCCTTCTTCCAGCCTCTCCTTGATCGGCTCGCGAGATTCTCATCTTCCTACTCGTGAGTACTTTCCCGTATTTCATAGTGTACATCCTGCTTTTGTGCTTCTTAGTGATCATATATTCTTGAGATATTATATCATGCCTTGTGATAACTGTGTACTGGTGTTATTATTGCTGGATTGTGTGTTACCACTGTGCTTCCGTACTCTGATTCTTGTCTGTACTGATGCTTAGTGTATATACGTTTGGGTATTTTCTACCTGCGTATATACGTCGCAGTAACGTCTCTGTACCCGCTGGATCGGGGCGTTACATGACAACCAAATAGGCTCTTAATTCGACCAATAGTCTGCAAGTACCCCGAGCTCTTATTGGGTTTGAATGAAACCTCAAAGAAAAATCTATGTGGCAACAACTTTGTTTCAGATTTCAACTTTTTTTCTTTGGTTGCACAAAAAAATTTGAAAACAGCTTGCGGTGTCTAGTAAAATCTGATGTGAACTCTCACCCGGCTTCATCGCGCAGGAGGCCGGAAACCATCTAGAAACCTGATAACTTGTCAGGTTCGTGTGGGATTACTAAGTGATAAGACAGTCACTCAGCAATCTGAAAATTTCTTTGAGGGCCAAACACGCTTTCCTAATGTATTATTAAAGGAGGATAGTATTGTTAAATGTGCTGTCTGTTTGTTTGGACGTAAAAACCGTAAAAGGTCGTAATTCGTAAATGACTTACAATCCAATTACAACTAAATGACTTACAATTCAATTACAACTGCAGCGTTTGTTTGGACCGTAATTCGTAAAAGACTTGCACAACTTAATTACCACTCACTTGCAACCCAAATGCCACTCACTTACAGCTCACTTACAGTTAATTTTGTGGTCATGCAAATTTGTATTATTTTTTTTATGTTAATATTATTTTTTTTAATATTTAGCATTTTTAATATTTATTTGCAATATTAAAGTTTTTTAAATCACCAAATAGTTAATTTTGTGGTCAACTTTTTCACTTACGACTCACACATTACGACAACCAAACACCGTAAAATACAATACACTTTCTCACTTACAACTTAATAACCAAACACCGTAAAACTTACATGCATGCAACTCATTTACAACTGTAAAAGAATTTACCAATTACGACTTACGAATTACGATCAATTACAACAACCAAACAGACCTTCCTACTGTTGACTTCTGTCGAAGTATTGTTATTGGTTGTCATTAGTTCTCTGACTATTTGTTTGAATATCACTACTCGTTTTTCGACTCCCTTCATCCTGACTCTCAATCTTTTGTTCGAGGTGCAAAAAGAAAAAAGGGGGCAAAAAAAATCATAATACCCAAGCCTACAAGAGAAACAACATGAGCATTAAATAAAAGCCAGAAGTTAATTTGAGTCAAATTGGTTCATATTAAAATAAACTTAAATTAAACCAAGAATTGAGTACCTTTTTTTTTCTCTTTTTTTTGTTTTTCGTTTTTTTTGTTTAAGATTGTAGCTCAGTCTTAAATATGAAATCTCGCATTTCTAGTTCTACTTTTTAACACTAATTAAGCTAAGATTTTGCTGCCAGAGAGTGTCAAGTGTTAAATTAACTCAAACAATTAGATTTTTACATCAAATGGCTCCAAACAAAACAGTGTTTTGGAAAACCCCAAACCAATGGAAATGGAACAGAAAAGAAACAAGAAAGGGAATGCATTCAATGAAAAGAGATTTGGGTTCTGATTTTTGCCCAGAGATGTTTGTTGATGGGGACAATGCTTATCTAATTTGTGAAGGGAAGAATGGGCATACTGTCCTGTGTGTCCCTTTCTTGCAAGTAATTTGATCCAGGTCTTCTGCATTGAATTGCATTGATGCTGAAATGGACCACTCTTTCAGAGCACTTCCACCGCCGTGTCCACGCAAAAGGCAAAGCGGGATTTTTTGACCAAAAATAATTTGACCGGGCTTGAACTCGGTATCCTCCTCGTGACTGACTTATAACCAAACAGTGTGAGGCCTGTCACTGATGAGAGTACTTTGTGTGGGCCCCCACCACATTGCCCGGGCGAAAACGAGCATAATGGAAGTGCCCTCAGAGTGTCACTCTCATCTTCAAGGTTCATTTCCTTTCTGTGTTGCTTACAAAACTCATGCAGGCTACATAATAAATAAAGGATTATGAAAATAATTAATGATTCATCAGTAGAGTGCAAACTGCATATGCATCGGATATCAAAATGATGTAATCAGCTCATTATGCCTGCATGACATGCGTTACATGTATGTATTTTGTTTGTAACTTATTTTGTTCGATGTCTTCTTCCAATGTCAGGAGAAGTGGAATTAGCAGTAATTTATTTTAATTTTAGTTAAGATGAATGGTGATACAGTAAAGGAGGGCAATCACATAAGATTTATGTAGAATTTGCTTGTAGATTAGGAGATTTTAGGGTTTCATTTTGGGATTGAAATATCACACTTTTAGACGTTCATTCAGTATTTGGGTTGATTTGTGCATGTTCTTATTCACAACACAGAGAAAGAGATTTGGGTCCTTTGGAAAGGATATGTAGATAAATCATTTTCATTCAAATTCAATGTTAGACTATTCAAACTGAAGATTCATTTTGTTGAAGTTGATCTATATTGTTAAAAATGCTTAAAAATAAAAATTCAAATATTTAGAATACTGTTTGCTTATTCATCAAGTAGGCACAAAAAAACGGTCGAAACAGTGAGTTGGTTAATTTAACGGTATAGAGAATATTTGATATTTAACAAAAGTTGGTTTGTGAGGGTTTTTAAATATTTAGATCATGATCAAATGGTTGGGTGGAGAATTTGTATGTCTAAAATCATATATCTAAATAATATACTATTTTTGGTCATTCATTTTGTATTTACTTGATGTATGAATAAGAAAACTATAAAACACTTGATTTTTGATTTTTTTTTTAGTTATAATGTAGATCAACTTCAACGAAGTGGATCTTATATTTGAATATCGTAGCACTGAATTTGAGGTGAATGATTCATGCTCAAATTCTTCGGAAGTAGCCAAGTATATACATACACACAAATACATATATGATGTATGTACGTATATATATGTATGAGAAATATGTATATTAGATTGCAGTTGATGGAGTCCGTCACTATCACTAAGGTGGCAGCATCTGGGCTGAGAGCTGAGAAAGAGTAAATTTGCAAAAAATTCTCCTGCAGCCACTCTCTCTCTCTCTCTCTCTCTCTCTCTCTCTCTCTCTCTCTACACACACACATAATAGTGATTTAGTGAGAAAGCTCTCTTAAATGAGAAAGCTCTCTCTCTACTTGCTGGTTCATATTCAGTTGATAATGCAATTTTTTTTTTGTGTGTGTGATTGCATTGTCCCCTCATTACTTGTTTTTTTTTTTTCCCCCCTTTCAAGTAGCTGTAACTTAGAAGTGATTACAATTTGTTAGTTAAAATTTGAAGTGGGCATATTTATTACAAATAAAATGTAGAGTTTTTTTTTTCATAATCTTAATATATTTTCCAAAAATATAACAAATATCTAGTAGTTAACTCATACTTTCACAAATATAGAGAATTTTACATCATAGAATATTTGTACAAATTCAAAAAAAATTCTAGTAACTTTGTCATACATATTATGAATATAGAATTTTTTTTAAATTATAAAATATATTTTATAAATATAAAAATTCATTAGTAATTATATTAGACTTATCGCAAATGTAGTATTCTTTTTTTGTCGCGTATAATTTTCTTTTACTGTATATAACTTATTTTTGATTTTCTCTAATAAATAATCTTTCATTTTTTTTTTTCGTGCATAGAAAATTTCATGAGTATTAAAATTACGGTAACAAAACTAGATGAAGTTTAATCCCAAGATGGAAAATATGGTACGAGGAATCATTTGCTTGTAATTAAATTATAATAATTCTTTTGTGAGTTTTGGAGCACTCATGAATTATATTTGTTTGTATATTGTAGACATGTGATGGTGAGATAATTATTAATTTTTTTTCTATATTAGCAATCATGCAATTATTATAACATATTTGTTAAACTTATAGAACTTTTTGTTGTTCATTGCATATTTGTTTTCATATTTTTTACAAATACAGAACTTTAATTTCTGATTATAATATATTTCTTTTGTGTGTGCGCCAAGTTAAAATGAGTAATTGTAATGAAAATTTTATACAGTTTGATGTGATCTAATATCTATTAACTAATTAGAAACCAAAATTCAAGAAATTTTGACTTGTTTTACATATTCATCTAATAGCGAAAGTTAATCAAATTTTCAAGCTTATAACTGTTGAATAACGTTGATTTTGTCAAAACTTAATGTATCTCTGCTATTTAATGTAAACTTTTGAGCTCTAACAGTCACTTCACAGTCCACTCTCATGTGTCTCTACATATCTTGTCAAATAAAAAATTATAAGGTCATTGTACAACTGACATCAAACTCCATGTTATTTTCTTAGCTGATTTGCGCTAAAATACCTCAAAGCTCTACCAATGTTGCACTTATATATCTTACTATTTTTTCTTGCATTTAATCTCATTCTTTATTTTCTTTCACTCAATACTCATACATGGTTAAATAGTAAAAAATGAAGATGAAAATGTCCTTAGAATGAAAAAAAATTGGCTCAATGAATTAGTTCCGATTTTTTTTAACTTCATCTGCAATATACCATCTCTCTCGCTGGAAAAAGAAAGGAAAAAAAATATTACAGTCTTTGGTCTATCAGAACCCAACTCATTCTCTTAAGATCCAGAGTTAAAGGTTCAAAGACTTTGGCAAGTGACAGTCCGCCTAAAATTTCTTTGATCCAGAATGAACTATTACAAGTTCATATTTAAATAGTTTCAAACTTTGTTTTATATGTTTGAAGTTCAATGCAAATATTAAACTTGTGTTAGTTTTCATAAAACTGATGTTATCTTGATGTAAACTTGGTGGTCAATGTTAGAGATAGTACTGAATCTGTGACATTTTGGTTGAAATAAAGATTCAGCTTAATGATATTTGTTGGTGCTATTGGATAGCATTTTGTTAATTTCTTTGTCTTATAGTTTTTCTTTTAGTGATGTTGTCTTGAACTAAATTTTAGACGTCGTGATATTTTCTCTTTTTCTTAATTCTCAAGCTTGTCTTAGCAATTTTTGTTGTGCGCACCGACAACAACCAATAGAGAATCCAACAGATCTCAACCACAAAGAACAAACCCAAAACAAATCCAAGAAGAACACACAATCGCAAAAACAAGATCTAACGAGGTTCGGCCAACGTGCCTACGTCCTCGGGGCAATCAGAGAGAGATTTAATTTACTTGGAAGAAGATTACACTTGTTGGCAGCCTCTTTGAATGCAAGAGAGCTCCAGCAGTTCCTTCTCTAGGATCTTCTACAAGATTTCAAACCCTAGAAAACACTAGCAGCCCCTTAAATACAACAGGTTTCCGAACTGCAGATTTCAGCCCAAACCCGACTGTCGGTCGACCGGGACGGTCGACCGACCCTTCCACCGGTCGACCGGCCGGTCGACCGATTCTAACCGAGAGTTAGGGTACAGTCAGTCGGTCGACCGGCCGGTCGACCGAGATTCACTTGTGCACGTTGTGCACGTCCGGTCGACCGGCCCGGTCGACCGGAGAACCTGTTCTGCTGCTGCTGCTTGTTTTCTGCTGCTGTTTTCCTTCGTCTTCGTCGTCGACTTCCTCGGCGATCACTCGACGACCCCTCGACGATCCTAATCAACTTCCCCATCAGTAAACTCTCTCTTTCCAACAATTCTCCACCTCGGCGAAGATTTTTCCTAAAATCTGAGCCGATCTCCAACGAACTCCAGTCCATCACCTGGCGAAATCGACACACGATCTCGGCGAAATCGACACACGATCTCGGCTTGCGCGCACCGGACGAAATCGACACACGATCTCGGCGAAATCGACACACGATCTCGGCTTGGAGTCTTTTGGCTCAACTGTCCACTGGAAAACATCGTACATGCCTTCCCTGCACTTCACCTTAGGAGAATTTTCATACCTGCCGATCACCATACTGTGGCTTCTACTCCGCAACTTCATGACCTCATGAAGACTTTCTCATGAGCCAACACGGACTCTCCAACTGACTAGCTCTATATAGTCTACCTGTCTTCCACTGACGGTCCAACCAAGTCTGCGTAGAGCCAACCAAACATCATCGGTTTCAACTGGATGCACACCCCTCCTTATGCAAGCTCAACATCTTCTCTCCGGAAGATTACCTGTTCTTCGAGATCATAACACTCCACCTCTACGTGAAGTCCAACTGACCACAACATTCACCTCTACGTGAAGCCTCTTCACCTCTACATGAAGTCTCTTCACTCTACGTGCAGTTCCATCGGCCATAACTCTTCACCTCTACGTGAAGATCCAAAACAACTTCTCGAGAACCCAAACTAGCTTCATAAGAGTTGCATCATCAAATGGCTGCGCCTTTACGGCTGCCTACGTACCTTTGCCCAAAAGGATCAAGCCAACCGTAGTTCATTTGAATGAGCTTCATCAAGCTCCAATAATAGTACCTGTACCTGCAGCAGCAAACCTGTCAGACCGAGTCATATGAACCTCTTCCCGACCATCATGGAGAGCAACGGCCTTCTACTTGAGCTTGTCGCGTTCACAAGCTTGAGATTCATGCTTCCTTTCCCACATACGTGGTTTCACCCTGGTTCCAATGGCTGCAAACAACTCGACATCCTCAACAATGTCGTCCATCTGTTCAGCATCCCTCTTGTTATCATGATCTCCACCCGGTGTCACTTCCGATGAAGTATCCTTTGATGCCGAACCCCCTGAAGATGATGGAGTAGCATCAACCTCCACCCGCTGCGATCTTCCCTTGGTCTTCGTCCTCTCCACCTGCTGAGAGACGATGGACTTCAACCCTGAAGTCTCTCCAAACGTGACATTCCTGCTCATCACGATCTTCTTGTCTTCGGGGTCCCACAACCTGTAGCTGTTTCCCTTGACACCCAAATAGACAAACCTCTTTGCTCGCGGATTTACCTTGCCATTCTTGGCACTGAAGTAGGCCGGACTTCCAAATTCCCGCAGCATACCATGATCTTGAGCAGCTTTTCCAGACCAATTATCCAATGGAGCTTTACCTCCTATCACAGTCGATCGATTCTTGAGATGGCTAGCATACTCAGTCGCCTCAGTCCAAAGCGACTTGTCCAATCCTGCATTAGACAATAACTTCCGAACCTCCTCCAGCAAGGAACGGACTATCTCTTTAGCCAACCCATCTGTACCTGTTGAGAAGTGAGTAGCAATCCCTGTGTTCTGGCCAAACTGTAGGAATCGGTCAATGTCTTTTCCAACATTACCAATATGAAGCTCCTTTATCTTCCTACCTATCTGCCTCTCCATTTTTCCTCTCCACTTTCTCAACACATCTAGGACTTCACCCCTTTGTCTCATAGGATATATCCACAACTGCCTAGATGAGCAATCAATGAAAGAGACAAAGTACCTGTGACCTCCAAGCGATGCCGTCTTAGCAGGTCCCCATACACTCACGTGAACACGATCAAGAAGACCTTCATTGTGGTGAGTATTGGTGCTGAATCTCACCGTCTTCTTGTCCAGAACGCTGTGTCCACCTTCCAACTTGCAGGTAGCAGCACCTTCCATGGATTCCTTCTTTGCAGGAGCTTGCAAAGACCTTCCATCTTCGTATCCGACCTTTCCCTGCCAGTCCTCCGGGCCAACATCATCTGAAGAATTTGAAGTCTCCACCTGATCTGTAATCGTACTACCCTTCAAGTAGTAGAGATTGCCTCGGCGGACGCCCTTCATCACCACCATCGAGCCCTTGATCATCCTGAGATCGCCATCTCGAACAGATATCACCATGCCCGATGCTTCCAAAATTCCCACGGAGATTAGATTTCTCTTCAACTGAGGTACATACCTCACTCCTTTCAGCTCCCTTTCCATCCCATCAAACATCCTGATTCGGATTGTACCTACACCCTCCACGCTACATGGGTGATCGTCGCCCATAACGACCGAACACCCTCCAGCTGCTCAAAATTGGAAAACCAGCCCCGACTAGGGCACGCATGGTATGTTGTACCTGTATCCAGAATCCACTCATCTTTCCATGAGTTACCAATAATGGGAGAACTGACTGAAAACGAGAAACCTGACGAGTCTGAATCTGCTCCATCTGCCTGTGAACTGCTCCTCTGAGTATTCACCACCTTTGATAGATTTGCTTCAGCCTTCGACTCCTTCTTCTTCCCCTTGAACTTCGGACAGTCCACTTTCCAGTGCCCTATCTCTCGGCAGAAAATGCACTGATCCTTCCTCAGATCCCTATAGCCCGACCTGGACTTCGATCTTCCTCTCACCTCCTTACCCTTCCTTGATGAACCTCTGCTTCTTACTTCCAAAGCCTCCGCCACTGAGCTCGACTGAGAAGGATGCATCTCCTTCTTCCTTGTCTCATAACTCATCAGTGCAGACGACACCTCATCATACACCAAGGTCTGCCTTCCGTTGATAAACGTCATCGTGAATGTCTCATACTCCTCCGGTGGGAGTGAGTTCAGGAGAATGACCGCTTTGTCTTCCTCTTCTACCATGACATCCACATTTATCAGATCTGTAAGAAGCTTTGTGAATCGGTTGATGTGCTCATTTACTGTGCTCCCCTTCTTCATTCGAAACTGATACAGCTTACTCTTAAGCTGCAACCTAGACTCCACGCTCTTAGTCAGGTATTTCTTAGCAAGGGTGTCCCACAGCTTCTTTGCCGATGTCTCATGTTGTGCAAGATATTTGATGTCTTGCGACAAGCATGAACGTATCAAGCCACATGCCGATCTGTTCATCTTCGCCCATTCTTCATCAGTAGTAGTGATCTTCTTCTTCTCCAATAGGAGCGTGTCCTCGAGGTTCTGTGCATTCAGTGCATCCATAACCTCACACCTCCACATCCCGAAATTATTAGTTCCATTGAACTTAACAACTTCAATTCTTGAGTGATTCATTGTTTTAACAGAAGCAATCTCTTCTGCCATTGAGATTTCCCTGATTCTCTATCTATGCGGAAGTAATCACCAACTTGAAATAGATCCCAACACAAATAAAAATCAGATTTTTACCTGTCCCTTGAAACCCTAGATCGAGTTTCTCTCCAGATCTACTTCACCACGGATTCAACGAGCCCTCCTGAGTCCCTCCTGAGATCGACACACGATCTCCTCGAACACCAATACCTCTGACCTGAGATCGACACACGATCTCCACCTGATCAGATCTGGAGCCCTTCGAATCCTCAGAATCCCAAGCGTAACCTGGATGCTCTGATACCACTTGTTGTGCGCACCGACAACAACCAATAGAGAATCCAACAGATCTCAACCACAAAGAACAAACCCAAAACAAATCCAAGAAGAACACACAATCGCAAAAACAAGATCTAACGAGGTTCGGCCAACGTGCCTACGTCCTCGGGGCAATCAGAGAGAGATTTAATTTACTTGGAAGAAGATTACACTTGTTGGCAGCCTCTTTGAATGCAAGAGAGCTCCAACAGTTCCTTCTCTAGGATCTTCTACAAGATTTCAAACCCTAGAAAACACTAGCAGCCCCTTAAATACAACAGGTTTCCGAACTGCAGATTTCAGCCCAAACCCGACTGTCGGTCGACCGGGACGGTCGACCGACCCTTCCACCGGTCGACCGGCCGGTCGACCGATTCTAACCGAGAGTTAGGGTACAGTCAGTCGGTCGACCGGCCGGTCGACCGAGATTCACTTGTGCACGTTGTGCACGTCCGGTCGACCGGCCCGATCGACCGGAGAACCTGTTCTGCTGCTGCTGCTTGTTTTCTGCTGCTGTTTTCCTTCGTCTTCGTCGTCGACTTCCTCGGCGATCACTCGACGACCCCTCGACGATCCTAATCAACTTCCCCATCAGTAAACTCTCTCTTTCCAACAATTTTGTCGCTAGCTAGTCTTCCATTACATTTTGTGCTCAAACTGTATAGATTATGACAAGTGATATTGATTGCAGTATTTTTGAACTAATTATGTTTTTTCAGAATAATAATTTTGTTGTTGGAGAAGAATTTATCAATTGATCTGTCAATAGAAAAGAAAATAAATTGTTGCTACCATTTTTAAATTTGCATAAAAGTTTTAATGTTTTTGAGTGATATACACAGAGTACCTAAAAAAGCGGAACTATTATACTTCTTTTTTGTGTTAAACTGTTATTAGAAGGAAAAAGATAAAAGTGAAAGGTAAAAGAAGTAATTATAAGTTAGGGGTAGGTATAGGGGTAAAATTGTCCAAGTGAGAATATTTTGAATGGTTTTGGGATGAAATAATAATGGAGGATAGCAAAGTGTTAAGTCTTGAAAACAATATGGTATTAATGTGCAAGAAAAAAAAAGGGTATATAAGTGCGACATTAGTAAAATTTGAGGTATTTTAGTGCAATTTAGCATATTTTCTTATTGGATGTTATTATTACTTGGGTGTAACTCTTTAATAGCTTTCAAATATTTTCATGTCACATTTATTATATCTTTCAAACTAAAAGTTATTTAATTAAATACTTGTGAATTCTATAATTTTATTTGAGAATATATTAGTATTTAATATCTTAATTTCATCTAAAACTTATTAATGTTTCTCTTAACAAGTGCATTGCGCACGTGTAGAATCCAGTAATGTATAGGGCGTGTTTGTTTGCTGGAAAATAGGAGAAAAGACCCAAAAAACCCTGTCAATGTGGGCCCCACCGAGTTTTCCAACCTGCAAGCTGTTTGTTCGCTTCAGAAACAGATGACGTGGGCCCCACCTCCAACTCAGAACAGTGCGTGAATAATGCTTTATCAGTTTCCCCCTTGTTTTGGACAGAAAACACCGGAAATCTGATGTCGCGGGCCCCACACGTTTTCATCTCTCTCCCCCTCTAAATCTGATGCCGCGGGCCCCACGCGTTTTCATTCCATCCCCCCTCAGTTTCCCCTTGTTTGGACAGAAAACACCGGAAATCTAATGTCGCGGGCCCCATGCGTTTTTATCGCCCCCAAAAAAAAAAAAACAAAATCTGATGTCGCGGGCCCCACGCGTTTTCATTCCTCCACACCCAAAAAAAAAAAAAAAAAAAAAAAAAACCCACCCCCCCCCCACCCCCAAGGTGAAACACTTGATGCTTAAGCCTGCCAAGCTGCAGCCCAAGTCTTGGTCATGCATCATTTCATAATTCCCACAAACAGGGGGGGCATGATGTTTTGCTGAACTCAACATGCCCCTCTTCATCATATCTATAAATGTGAAGCATTAATATTAATGCATGTTTAGTTTAAAGTTGACTACTTGTGTTTTATTGCACATGCCAATCTTTTGTTAGCAATAGTGCACGTGCACCAAGTTTCCCAAACTGGTTAGCCCACCTAACTTGTACAACTCTTCTCTCAGTTCCACAACTGGCAACAGCAAAACAATGCCAATTGTTAATTTGTTATAGGACTATCCTCCTTTTTTTTTTTTGAAAACAGGTCCCCTGGCCTGATTCAATCAGATTTGAACTCCAGACCTCTTAACCCACACTGTAGAAAGATTTTACCGTTGTGTTATAGTGACACATCGTATTTAGGTTTCAGTTTTTTTACTCGCATAAGCTTTGGTTTACTTCCTAGATAGTTCTCTCATTTGTCTTGAATAAATCAGTAGTTTTCGCTCATAAGTTTTGACCCGGATGATAAAAAAAGTAAGAGCGAGTTGTGAAAAATGTGAGTTCAAGAGTCAGATGTGACTTCTATTATTTATCATAGGAGAAAGAAATGAGCATTTATCACTTAAATCATATATATTAACTAATATAGCTTCATATATAGTAATAAATATGTTCAATTTTCTTTTTATTTAGAAAGTTTGACATATGATTTTCAATATACTTGCTTTTTCTTCAACTGATTATATATATATAATTAGTTATTCTGACTCTTTTTCTGTCTAAAAAGAAAGAAAATTCCTCTGAACATGTTGTTTGTGCTCGGCAAGAGGTCTACCATGCCGTCCTTCACCATGAGAGATTCATTCCTTTGATAAAATCATACAAAGTATTTGACACCTATTTCTTCATGTGAAGTTCAATTTGGAGATGTGACCATTCCTACATGTTAGTCAACTGAATTCATTTTTACATTGCTTTTATTTTTGATTTCTCATGCAGATTGGAGTTAGTGGGCCTAACCCATTTTGTAGTGGGCAAAATTTGACCCGTGTCTTAGGACCACCACACTTGTCCAGTAACAAGAACATAAATCTGCTGCGGGAATCCGTTACAAAACCTTCCTCACCTCCTATTCGAAGACGTCCTTCATCCAAAGCTCTCAAGCCATATTGCCTCCCAGAAACATTCCGACTCCAATGCAAGAGTCTCATCTGTGGCAGCAACTCCCTCCTCCATCCAGCGGCAGATCGAGATGGGTCCCGCAGATCACGAAGGTGGTTAAGCACCCTTATCTCCTTACTCGTTCAGGACTCTGTAATGACACCACAACTCATCAAACAGTTTAGGATAACGATGAATAACCCTCCAACATATCAATCCCAACTACCGAGTTTCACCCCTAGCGGTTATGAGGATCAACAGATTCAAACCAGGCCGTTGAAGATCTGCATCTATACATATTCACTCCATTGCATCGATCAGGTATAAATACATCTCTTCTCTAACGAGAAGGAGGGGGCTTCCCTAATTTTCAGGGCACATATCACACCACACTGGTAGTTTTCTAATATTACTCTACCGCTACAATACACAAGCAGTTTCCCTCTACCCGGTCTTCAATACCTACCACCTACTAATTTCACACCTGATAATCTTATATCAGCACCATACCGGTGCTCTTAACCTGAAATGCGTCTTCTCTTTCTGTGTGTTCTGACAGATTTGATTAGGGGCGTCCAATTGCTTGTGGTGAAATTTTGTCCACCACACCATGAATTTCAATAACTCCTACCTTGTCTTTTGATATCTCTGGTTCATTCCTTTTGATTACACGTGTAGAATGTATGTATTCATGCATGTGGCCATCAAGTTTCCTTCTCATCTATACATGAACTTAAATATGTGTGTGTGTGTGTAATATTACATAAAGCCTAGTTGTGCAACTGCAGCCTTCTGAAATAGTATTTTGTTTTTCTTGTTTGTGTTGCTCTTTCAGACCTACCTGTTGAATAAATAATAAATTTGAAGAAAACAATCAACTGTGGGATGAGTTTTAGGTTTTAGCACAACATTGACCACTTATGCATTGGACTAAACTCTAGATCTAACACAATATAGAATACTTAGTTCTAACTCATGTTAGAAATATACTTTTAATTATATGCTCTAATTGATAGAAAGAAAACCTAGAGTGCACTCAATTGGTTGAGCTTGGCTTTGGCTTGGTGGCAGAGACAAGCCAGAGAGTTGGTCATTTCGTTGGACTAGCAAAATGTGACATCTTGCTAATCAATTCTACAATCTGTTGCAGTCACACTTATTGTTTTTCTGAGAATCCAAGCAAAGACATGGACAAGGACAATGATTTGTGTGAAATGGATGCGTAGGGATCCATCCAAGTCCAAAGCTTTCTTCCTCCAATTGATTTGGTGAGGGAAACAACTCCAACAACCTCACAAAAAATATCAGGGACCAACTCCTTTGAATTGTGTTCAGTCTCTTGCTACAATGGCCTCCCATTGAGAAAACAAGAACAATGGTCTCTTTTGTCAACATTGGAGTT
Source organism: Agave tequilana (assembly GCA_038442645.1). Classification (NCBI taxonomy): domain Eukaryota; kingdom Viridiplantae; phylum Streptophyta; class Magnoliopsida; order Asparagales; family Asparagaceae; genus Agave; species Agave tequilana. The sequence goes on along the minus strand of JAVJIF010033190.1, from coordinate 78,251 downwards.
AGTATTACTGTTATTGTTGTTTTTGTTCTTTCGCTAGTTAACCATTGCACACCGAGATTCAACTGTATAATCAGGGGCCGCGTGTCGAGCATGTGAGGCTTCTTCGAAGTGGAGACATATGGGGAGCGAAGCTCTTCACAGCCCATGGTTCAGCCACAATGCCAAACCGCGGGGACATTGGTGTTATTGTCATTAATGAGAGGGAGTTGTTAACAAGAGCTTTTTCTGGGTATAATTTTACTAGCGGAAATGATTAACATGTAAAACTCAAAGCAAATCAAACTTTGCAAATTGCAACTACAATCCTCTCTCACTGTTACTAATGTTTATTTTTTTACACAAACGATTTCTGATCATGACCATCTTCATATATGCAACTGAAAAATATTGATTAATATCCTTTATAGCATAGAGATGCCTTCTCAGAATTACAACATAATTCAGCAAATATTTTTTAAAGCCTATCTCACTAGTAACATGTAAGCTTGCAAGTTTGCAAACAAATCAAAGTGTGCCAAATTGAAGAAAGCAACAGAGCAAAGGTCATTGAGCCAAGGAGAAGGGCCAACATATCATAGTCTAAAAGCTCACTTGATTTTGATATGATTCCCTTGATATATTATTGATAGTTAAGCAGTCTATGTCATTAGGTATCTCACACATGACAAAACAACAAGAGTAGCAGGTAAATGTGGACCAATTTGGGACAAACTTTTTTTTTTCCCTTCACTTCCATGCATACTAGAGTTACAAGTAATGGCCCATCTCCTATGACTAACAAGAACAAATGTGGAGAAAATTGTGGACAAACTATTCCACTTGCCTTTGGTCTTTGGCATCTTCTTCTCATAGCACTATAGGAACAAGCTGGCCACTTGCAATGTCATTGAGATGAGAAATCAATCATTGATGTTGATCAGATTGAGATGAATTAGATCAACTGCTACTTCTTCCAAGATGATGAACAACTAAAAATGATGACAGCTAACATGCACAATCTCATCTCAGAAAGGAAAAGAAATTTTGTTTATAGTACATACTATATGCATACTGATGATTTGATCACATGCTTATATTATTAGATATACATGAAATCATCAGTGCACAGCTAGCTAGGCTCATTGCATGTCCAGGTTTAATAAGCTTCTTTTCGATGACTAATTCATAGTTAGTCTCCAAAATCAGCAAGTGGTCTCTAATCTCCATAATTAGCCTTCATGACATAAGAGTAGCACTATGTTAATCTGTTCACTAAAAAACTAGACTTTTAACATTTAATTATGTATAGTAATTCTCGACTCTATGGGCTTAACAACCTGGAGGATGCAGTTTCACGAAAGCATTCATCGATAGAATATCATACCAACGTGTGTGATGCATGTCATACTGGAACGAGACAGATACAAGGAAGTCAGCGAGGAAGTTGCTTCCTCTTTCCAACAAGTCATCACTGGATGCTTTGTTTGAAACTGTGAGATCATCACTTGAACGAATTCAGCCAATTGAAGCCAAAACTAGAGTCTTGTGATCCAAAGACTGTAGCTGCCTGTTATCTGTACCTAGTTCTTTGTTCTTGTTCTTCTGATCTATACAGCATATAATTGTGCTAGCTTGGATTAAAAATGAAGTTATGGTGTTTGGTTAAGATCGATATAACTAATTGATGTTGAATGATGGAGGACTCTCCTTAGGATCAAAGTCAAGAGACTTCCATTTAGAACATTTGATTTGCATGGTGGATTCCTGTTATAAAATTATAGATTCATGTATAATAACTCTTTTAAGGCATTAATTCTTATTCTACAAACTCGAGATTTGGGTATATCTGATGAATTTAATAATCATTGTAATGATAGATGTTGATTCTTGTAACATGCTCGCTTAGTTGGTGACCTAATCCTTGGCTTATGCGTTGACGATTATAGTCTTAAATCACTTTCAGTATGTTATTCCACCATATCTATTATACTTGGACATTTATGGAGGAATCAATCTTCAATCATATATTATGGTATTCAAACCAATTAGTATGTATGGACAACTGGGAAAAGATCAATCAGGTTCAACCTAAACCGGGTCCGGTTTGATGACTCTCTTGATAAAGACTGAACTAAACCCAATTTACACTGCAAATCTTTTTGTTTCCTTGGCAAGTCTAATAACCTGGCCTCAAGGTGTTAGGTTCAAGTTCATCACATGATTATCAATTATAAATCTGCTGTTTGAAGCTTTACTTCACTGGAGATGACTAAAACTACACTATGGGCTCAATCATGGAACTGACCTCAAGCATGGTATATTGTTAGGAGCCTAAAAACTCTGCTTTTCCTAGAACTTAGCTTTAGATAATACCTGCATATATCAGGTAATCTATCATCTGCAAATTACAACCCCGGGATATATTTTTCCTTCAGTCAGAAACTAAAATTTGTTCCTTCATCTGTTTTCTACCCAAACCCTACATGGACATTCAGTGTGGGCATAAATTTAACCCACATATATTTGGATTACAGCATGATATTTTTGTAGAACTAGCACCCACCTTTACAGTTGTTTCTGAATTTGTGCAAGCAGCAAAGCCATGGAACAGTTGTAAAGCTTGGATTCTGGCTAAATTTGAAATAACAGGGCACATGATTCCAAATGATAAAAACTGGCCCTTTTCCTAAATACTTGTACTAGAGATTCGTGTGCATTTTCAGACAAAATTAAGAAACTAACCAACCTTCATGCTAATAATAGCATTGCTCAAGCCTACACGTTTAACTAGAAGCGACGTACAAAAGACTCGTATAAAGAACAACAATGAAACACGCGGGGGGGAGAACAGCTAGTTCAGTAATTACCCAGCTACTCACAGTAAAACTATTATACCTATTTGCATGTATTAATCATATTGGAAAAGATTAAAAGGAGATCCCCACAATTATATATACAATTCTTGCAACTTAATGCATCAAACTTTGAGGTGCCTATCCATCAAAAATTTGTCATAATCTACTAAATAAGATGATGAAGCAACAATTAGTTGATGTTTACCCATCATATAATTCACTCTTTTTTCGCGAGTAGATTGGGGAAATGCAGGGATTGATATAGTGTCAATATGAAAATGTGACAAGTTATCCAACTAAAATGATATGGCTGCAAGCACAAATGAAAGAAAGGCTCCATGTTAAGATTCAAATGTCCTCATGATGCGAATATTACTCATTTCTGATACATTGACAAGGAAAATGTCAATTTGAAGCAAGCCCTCCATATAACACTCTTTTTTATGGTTTTGTTACAATTTTATAGTCTATGTTGCACTATCAAAACTCCAAAATTGCAGTGAGAATTCACGGAAATACTTTTTATACATCTCATAATATATGGGACGAAAAAAATTTCTCCAAAGCCATAAAAAATTCCCCTTTCCAGCCCCAATACGAGCCAATGATAAAAAAAATTAAAGCCAAAACTGGAGTCATATAGTCCAAGGACTTTTTTATCTATTTATTTAATTATTGTATTTCAAGGTTTGCATCATCCTTTCTATGTACCTAGCTCTTGCACTTTCTTTCTCTTCCTTACCTCAGTGTCTCAGATGCTCCTACTTCTTTGAAGTGCATAATGAAAGAGTTCAAAAAGCTGATGATGGTGATCAAGAATGAAAGGTAATGTTGTCTTCAAGATAGTATCATAATTGTTAATGTAAGTTTCCATTAGTCTAATGGCCTTTGAAGTATCAAAAGCCATTGGAATTTGTTTTTTCTGTGATGATAGCATATTAGCATTGCCCAAAATGTTGTCGACTAATTATCATATCTAAAATTAGTTAAGATCATGAGTAGCATTATTCCAAATAAATTTCTCCTTGTCTAAGATCTAGTGGTGGTTATGACTAAACTAAATTAAGGAGTACAGTGAGGAGAGAGGTTAAGCACTTGAGTTGTTCCTAGACCTATCAAGTCAGAGTTAATTCTACGCGATAAACTTAAACCTTTTCTATTATTTCCTTTGAAATAAATTCCTGATGTCTTCTGTACTAAATCACTAATTAGTAGCTCAAATCAAGAAACTAGGTAGGTTACAGCTACGTTCATACTTATACTGTTTATATGTTAATATTATCATCACCATACAAATCAAGAAATTAAGTAACCTTAATGATGATGATATGATGATAATAATAATAGCAACTCTGAAGCCTATATATTTTCCTAGAAGCATCCCTCAAACAATTGATATGAGGAACAACAACAGAAAAAACGACAAAGTAATGGACTTCCATTGTCTTAGGTCTTAACATCAAAAGTCTGAACTTGTCACTTATTGCATAGAGGTGGCTGGAACCGAATCTGAAATCTTGGATAATACCTTAAAGCATCACTGTACTACCGGAACTTCAAAATTGTAGTGAGAATTGATGAATGAACTTTTTCATATTTCTAATGCTATCTCTGTCACAAAAATACACTCGGAAGCCATAAACTCCCAATTTTCAGACACAAGGTGAGACAATATAGAAAGCTCAAGCCAACACTGGAATCATAAGATACAAAGGCTGCATTTACTTATTTTTTTATTTTTATTTTTTAATTAAAATTTCATTATCTTTTATATGTACCTAGCTCTTGTACTTTCTCTTTCTTACCTCAAAGTCTAGGATGCTCCTACTTCTTTAAAGTGCATGATGAAATTGTTCAAAAGCTTATGATAACCATCAAGAATGAGTATCCTAATTGTTAATGTAATTTTCATTAGTCAAATTAATGACCTTTGAAGTGCCAAAAGCCCTTTGGGTTTGATATCATATGGCAAAAATGTGCACAAATTAGATTCCCAGTGTTATATGTTATCTACTAGCTATCTTGTCTCAAATAAGTTGAAGGAGTTGAAGTGATTCAACTGAATCAAACTAGGGTTAAATAAGGAGCGAGATTAATGGCTTGAGCTACACATTTTTATTTCAACAGTTAGTTGTCGAAGGAGACTCTTTGAGACAAAATTATATCAATGGTTGTCTCAAAATGAGAAAACTCTCAAATATGTTGGGTGACCTAATCCATGTCTTGTGTCTTTAAGTTTAGGGGGTTGACATTTGCATTTTTGAATGTCATTTCAGCATGATTAATCCACTCAACCTATTTAAGAATTTAAGATTCTAGAATACTATTAATTAGGCTAAAGTTCGTAGTTTTTAATCTAGACATAAGAATCATAAGTAATCTTTATCTGTCCTAATTAATTCTCATATGTATCTCACATTAGCAGATTTTATCAAATATGTGTCCATATCTACCTGAAAAAACATATTTTAGAGCTCACAATCTATAGTGCGTAGATCATTATTGCCATCTTTCTTCCATATGAATTGCTCAGTGACAACTCAGCCAGTCCACCATTCGCTGCATGTCCCAGGCCATGATAAAATGAGGGTTGGTGGTAGGCATGTGACAGCCAACGTAAAATATTGTCACATACTATGAACATGAAGCAAGAACTAATTTCGTTAGGGCGTTCCCTATTGAACGACGCGTTACATCGGAGCCCGGGTGTAGTAAAAAATAGGCAAGGGTTGCTAAGTCGTCGTCCAGAAGCGACGCGCTACATCGGCGCCTGAATATGGTGTCAAATGAGTAAGGATTCCCACACTTTTATGAGCGGGTGAAGATAAAGAAGTTAGCTCATGAATATAGGATTAGGTTAACATCGTGGAACATAAGTTTTCTTACGTGTAGATTAGCAGAGTTAGTTGATGCTATGGTTAGAAAGAATGTTAATATTTTGTGTGTGCAGGAGACTAAGTGGGGAGGTGAAAAAGCTAGAATTATAGGACCTTGGGGTTATAAACTTTAGTATACTGGTAGAGATAAAAATCGTAATAGGGTAGGTGTGATCATAGATAAATAATTACTTGAAAATGTAGTGAAAGTTAGGAGGAAGGACGATACAATTTTACTAGTTAAACTTATTCTAGGTAGGGAGATTTTTAATGTAATTAGTATCTATGCACCGCAAGTACGACTTAATGAGTCTAGTAAATGTCAATTTTGGAAGGATTTAAATGAGATAGTGTAAGGGATACTCATTAGAGAAAAGTTTTCATAGACGGTGACCTCAATGAGCATGTAAAAACTAGTCGTTATGATTTTAATAGTATACATGAAAGATTTAATTTTGGGAAAAGAAATGAACGAGGTAACTCGATTCTAGATTTTGCTTTGTCCTATGATTTGATCTTACTTAGTTTAGGAAGAGATAGTCTCACTTGATCACTTTTAGAAGTGAATCAAGTGCGAGCCAAATAGATTTCTTGTTAACTAGAAGAGTAGATAGAGGCAGTTGCATTGATTGTAAGGTAGTAACAGGTGAGAGTGTAGTAACCCAACATATACTCTTAGTTTTAGATATTCAGATTAGAAGAAGATTTAAAAAGATTAAATGTAAGTTAGATTCTAAGATTAAGTGGTGGCGGCTAAAAGAAGGTAATCAAGGAGTCTTTGTAGATCGAGTGGTATATAAAGCAGATTGGAAAGCCCAAGATGATCCCAATACAACATGGAACAAAATTACTAGCTACATTAAAAGAGTAGTTAAAGATGTACTTGATGAGTCACGGGTGATGCTCCTCCACCATCTAAGGATACATCATAGTGAAATGAAGAGGTAAAAGTTGTCATTAAGATCAAACGAGACTCTTATAAAAATTTGAAGAAAAATTATAATGGAGTGAATTTGAGAGGTATAAGTTAGCCAAGAAGGAGGCTAAGAAAGTTATTCAGAATGCAAAAGGTAAAATGTACAAAGAAGTATATGAAAAGTTGGACACTAAAGAGAATGAAAATGATATATATAAAATTGCTCGAATAAGGGAGAGAAAAACTAAAGACTTATGTACTGTGAGGTGTGTCAAAGATGAGGATCAGAAGGTTTTAGTTCGGGATGAAGAAATCAAAAAAGATGGAGAGAATATTTTGACAGATTATTCAATGATAGTTCTACTCAAGATTTTGGTGACCTTACCATTCAGTGTCAGGATATAAACTGTAATTATATGCGCAGAATTAGCGAATATGAAGTTAACGAGGCCTTGAAGAGGATAAAATCAAGAAAAGTTGTTGGCCCGGATGACATTCCTATTGAGGTATGAAGATGCTTAGGATAGATGAGCGCGAGATGACTGACAAACCTCTTTAACAAGATCTGGTTAACTAAAAAGATGCCAAATGAGTAGAGAAAGAGTACCCTACTACCTCTCTATAAGCATAAGGGTGATATCCAAAGTTATTCAAACTACCGTGAAATAAAACTCATGTGTCACACCATGAAACTTTAGGAAAGGGTAATTGAATATAGGTTAAGGCAAAATGTTAAAATATCAGAGAACCAGTTTGGGTTCATGCCGGGACGATCGACGACAGAGGCTATTCATTTGTTTCATCAACTTATAGAGCGATTTCGAGAGAGAAAGAGAAATTTACATACGGTCTTTATTGATTTAGAAAAAGCTTATGATAAGGTGCCAAGAGTGGTATTATGATGGACATTGATGAAAATGGAGTTCCCATCAAATATATTGACATAATTAAGGACATGTACGATAGAGCAGTGGCAAGTGTCAGAACTTGTGAAGGCATAATAAATGATTTTTCTATCACTATTAGATTACATTAAGGATCTGCATTGAGTCCATTCTTATTTGTCATACAGACGATGAGCTTACTAGAGCTATTCAGGCTGAGATACCGTAGTGTATGTTATTTGCTGATGATATTGTCCTAATCGATGAGACGAGGGTTAGGATAAATGCCAAATTAGAGTTATGGAGGTGAACTCTAGAATTTCAAGGTTTTAGATTAACTAGGGGCAAAACAGAGCATATGGAGTGCAAATTCAGTAAACAGAAAATTTGAGATTATAGTATTGTGATACTAGACGGATAAAGAATACCGATGAGCAGTCATTTTAAGTACTTGAGTTTTATTATCCAAAAAGATGGGGAGATCAATAGTTATGTCAACCATAGGATCCAAGCAGGTTGGTTGAAATGGAGAAGTGCAATAGGAGTTTTATGCGACCGTAACATTCCGTTATGACTGAAGAAAAAGTTTTATCGGACTGCTATTATGCCAGCTTTGTTATATGACACAGAATGTTGGGCTATAAAGAGATATAATGCCCAGAAGATGAGTGCAGTGGAGATGCGCATGCTTCGTTAGATGTGTGATAACACGAGAATAGATAAGGTGAGAAATGAGAATATTCATACTAAGATAGGCGTAACCCCTATAGAAGAGAAGATGAGAGAAAATCGCCTACAATAATTTGATCATGTGCGACGTAGACTTACAGATGCGCCAGTCTGACGAGTAGAGCGTATCAACTTAGGGCAAGTTAAAAGAGTGTAGGGGAGACCGAAGAAAACATGGATGGAGGTGATACGACAAAATATACAAGCAAAAGGTCTTAATAGAGGCATATTGCTCGATAGGAATGAGTGGAGAATGTTGATCCATTTGTTAACTCAAATGATTTTAATTATTTCCTTGATTGTCAAAGTTGTGTTTATAGTCATTAATTTAATTTAACATGAAACTAATTCAATTTATTTTTTAAAAATACCCACCACTACCATCCCCTCAACACTACCTCCTCAAACACATCACTACAACTCCTTTTCCTTCACCATCACCTCTTCCCTTCAAACTCACCATCATCATCTCCTCCTCTTCCACCATACCTCCTCCTTAAACCTACCATCACCACCATCTCCTCTTCTACTATCACCTCCCCTTCTGTTAGGATGGGTTTAACAAATAGTCCCCATCGGCTAGCCATGAGATGATCTTGAGTATATAAGGATTTTAGGCTACTCCACCTAGAAGGCTAGTTTTTTTGGGATGGTGCCCCGAGTCCTTATAAGTGGTATCAGAGCCATGCCCCAAACTTAGTCGTATGTGTGAGTGATGTTTGATCCCCCAGGGCGCAAAAGGCACAGTGAAGTCCCTATAAAGCTAGTTGAGCTCTCGAGATTGATAGCAAAGTCCTACTTCACGTAAGACGTGCCTGTAAAGACGGTGAAGAGGAGTAATAAGGTGCAAGTTGTGCTTCACGTAAGGCGTGTACTGAAACGCAGTGAAGAGAATCTCGTAGAGCATATGTCTTCTAGGTGTGAAGATGAGCTTACAAGGAGACTCTTTGTTCGAGAGCGGGATTATTGGGATTTGGGTCTAACAAATAGTCCCACATCGGTTAGACATGAGAATGGTCTTGAGTATACAAGGATTTAAGCTATTCCACCTAAAAGACTAGTCTTTTGAGATGGTATCCCGAGTCCTTACGCTTGCTCCTCAAATCCACCACCACCACATACCTCTTCCACCACCACCATCTAACCCAAAATCCCTTCTCAATTCGAACCCAAATCCTAACACTGACTCCTCTCCCGTTCACCACCTCCTCCTTCCACCAACACCATCATCACCCTAGCTCAATCCTACACTCCCTCTATCATCATTGTCATCTCGATTTAGTTAGCATTCTTTTGCAAAGAAGATAATTAGGAGAAATTTGAGATTAATAGCATTTCAATTTAAGAAAATCTTATTAAGGAGATTAAGTGGGTCACATGAGTAAGACAAAAAACATAAATGGAGTTAATTTCAAGGGTCAAAGTGACGATTTTCATAATTCAGAGAGAGGTAAGTGTCAAACCCATGATAGTATAGGGGAGTTCTCTACAATTTGCCCTTAAAAATTTAGTAAACAAATTTTCACATTTGAAGTTAAGTCTCTTGTTTGAAGTGTGAGTTGTCATGTTAATCTCACATTAAGGTGGCCCAATAACCTCGATTAATTAACATTGGATTCCTAATTAAAGTTAACTGATATTAAAGATGCCCATATTAAAGTTACATTTATATATAAGTTAATAATAACATGAGGTATAAAGGAACCATGATGGGTGGTTTTATCTCAGGGTTATTTTAGTAAATGTTAGACCCTCTTCTCTCCTCCTGAAAAGAATATAACCTAGGCTCATTATTTGTGAGCAATAAGAGAATTCCATCATAATTGCAAAGTTGTGAAAAGAAAAGGAGACAGAGAGAAGAAGGGTCTGCATTAGGGTTCTTGCAGGATTAAAGAGAAAGATCAGATCTTCATCCATCTACGTTTTTCTTCCACCTTTCAATGGCTTCAGGTATGGATTTAGTATTGTTTTAGTTATATATTTGATTTCTTGAGATGATTGATTCTAGATCCATGGCAATTTATCCGCATTAAAGTTTATATAATTCTTACATTTGGTATCAGAGCCGTGTTTAGAATCAATACATCTTGGATTAAGGATTATGGTAAATTAGGGTTTTTGATTGACAATTCATAGAAATCAATTTTTTGATCCTTTAATTATAGAATTAGTAGAGGATTACATAACCCTAATATCCTGTTCATACTTCTCTAATTGTACAATCAATTGGGATCAAATTTCAGGAATTATTAACCCTAATTTTTCCCTAATTAAATATTTCCGCCGGTAATCTGGAACTGCCCGCGATAACAGTTTTGTCGACTATTAGTCGACTAGCCCGAAACACCAGTCGACTAAGTATTTTTCCAGAAACTTAAGAACTCTCTGTTTCGGTACAGGAGTCGACTAATTATGTTGAGTAGTCGACTAATAAAATGTATAGTCGACTAACTATTTTCCCAAGTCGACTAATAATTTAACCGAGAGTTGCCTTCCAACAGGAGTCGACTAATAAATTTGTAGTCGACTAATAAAATTTATAGTCGACTAATAATATTGGTATAGTTGACTAACCTTGCGTTGCCCTAGTCGACTAGACCTAAATGTATAGTCGACTTGACTTGACCCAAGTCGACTAGTCTTTCTTGTAGTCGACTAATGCTTGTTTGATTCAATCATAATGTATGTTACACATTTAAGTCATTGTGTTAATATTGATTGATGTTGGTCAAGTAATAGAATTGGAGTATTATAGTATTACTCAAATAAAAGATTAGAGAATATTATTGGTTAGTTTTGTATTCATAAGGCTTATTGATTTAGTAGTTGCCAAAGTGACCTATGTTAGTAAACTTATGAATATACAACTATATAAAAGACTTGTCAATGTAAGTGACATTAAAGACAATAATACTCTCGATGGCGGTTCTAGTTAGGAGATTGGGACTGGCCCAAAGGAAAGTCTCTTTCAAATAATTAGGAACCGGGATAGGGTAGTGTAATTTATGCAACTTAGTGGTGTAGAATTGGATACCCAAAGGTAACTGACTTACTGTCTAAGTAGTATAAATTATATTAGACGTACATAGGTGATAAAAGAGTCTCACCTAAAGAGTGAACACTAGATATGCTTAGGTTTCGCCCAAAGGAGAAATCAAAGTGATATCAATAGTTCATCTTAATTAAATTTAAAACTTTGTATTGATTCGTGGCTTAATGTGAGCTATGTCCTATTATGTTTCAGTGAACGTCCCCACTTCCCTTCACACTCATGCCACCAGCATTCCAGCCCTGGATGGTACAAACTTCTCCGAGTGGTTTGAACATGTACAATTTACACTGGGTGTTCTGGACCTTGACATGGCTCTAATAGTTGAGAAACCTGATGAAGTGACTGCTGAAAGCACAGCAGAGCAAGTTAGCCATGCCAAAGCTTGGAAAGGTCGAATAGACTCAGTCTCATGTTCATAAAGATGACCATAGCCAATAACATCAAGACTTCACTCCCACACACTACTAGTGCATCTGAACTTTTATCTGCTGTAAGAGACCGATTTAAGTCTGCAGATAAGTCATTAGCTGGCACCCTTATGGCTGAACTTACCACCATGAAATATGATGGTAGTAGAGGAGTTCAACAACACATTCTAAATATGACTGATAAGGCTGCGAAGTTAGGATCACTGGGAATGAAAGTGGATGAATCCTTCTTAGTACAGTTCATCCTCAACTCACTTCCCTCTCAGTTTGGGCCATTCAAGATCCACTATAATACTCATAAGGATAAGTGGAATCTGAATGAGCTGACTGGTATGTGTGTACAAGAGGAAGTGAGACTGAGGTAAGAAGGGCAGCACTCAGTGTTGGCAGTAACTCAAGGAGCTATCCATAAGAAAGGTAAATATGGAAGAGGTAAGAGGTTTCCATCAAAGAAATAAAATGACCATGGGGAAAGTAGCCAAGGTCATAGAAAGGTTTTCACTGTCAAATGCTACTTCTATGGCAGAAAAGGACATGTGAAGAAGGACTGCAACAAGAGGAAGACTTGGTTCAAAAAGAAAGGTATGAATCTTTCTTTTGTATGTTATGAATCAAATCTTGCTTAAGTTCCTTCTAATACTTGGTGGATTGACTCTGGAGCCACAACTCACATAACTAATTCAATGCAGGGATTCCTTACAACCCGGAAACCGAAGGAAAGTGAGAGATTTGTCTTTATGGGGAACCGTCTCAAAATGGAGGTCGAGGCTGTTGGTACTTACCGACTACTCTTAGAGACGGGTCATCAGATGAATCTTGAAGATACTTTTTATGTACCTTCGATTTCTAGGAACTTAATGTCATTATCCAAATTAGATGTTTTTGGATATTCTGTTTTATTCAGTTGTGGAAAACTCAGTTTAATGTATAATTCAATGTTGGTTGGACATGGAATTTTATGTGATGGTTTATATAAAATTTCATTGAATGATGAGTTTGCACAATCTCTTTTATCTCTGCATTCGAATGTTGGTATTAAACATGGCTTAATTAATGAAAATTCCTCTATCTTGTGGCATAGACGACTGGGGCATATCTCCAGGGATAGAATTGAAAGATTGGTGAAGAATGGGATTTTGGATAACCTAGACTTCACTGATTTTGGTGTGTGTGGATTGCATAAAAGAAAAGCAAACCAAACACACTAAGAAAGGTACCACAAGAAGTAAAGAACTCCTTGAAATAATTCATACAGATATTTGCGGACCACTCTCCATTCCATGTTTTACGGGAGAGAGATATTTCATTACCTTTATAGATGATCTGTCACGTTATGGTTATGTATATCTAATTCATGAAAAGTCTCAGGCCGTTGACATCCTTGAGGCGTTCATTACAGAGGTCGAGAGACAATTAGATAGAAAAGTTAAAATCATAAGATCAGATCGAGGTGGTGAATTTTATGGTAGATATGATGAGTCAGGACAACATCCTGGCCCATTTGCCAAATTTCTAGAAAAGCATGGTATTTGTGCTCAATACACAATGTCAGGTACGCCTCAGCAGAATGGTGTTGCTGAAAGGCGAAACCGAACACTTATGGATATGGTTAGGAGCATGATGAGCTTCTCTAATGTACCTAATTCATTGTGGAATGAAGCCTTAAAGACTGCTATGTATATCTTGAACAGGATTCCTAGTAAGGCAGTCCCAACAACTCCTTTCGAGTTGTGGACTGGTAGGAAACCCAGTTTAAGACATTTACATGTTTGGGGTTGTCCAGCAGAGGCTAGAATATATAATCCACAAGAAAAGAAATTAGACTCAAGGACAATATCTGGGTATTTCATTGGTTATCTAGATAAGTCTAAGGGGTACAAATTTTATTGTCCTAACCATAGTACAAGAATAGTTGAAACTGGTAATGCCAGATTCCTTAAAAATGGCGAAATTAGTGGGAGTGATGAACCAAGAAAAGTAGATCTTGAAGTGGTAAGGGTAAATATCCCAATACCCTTTCCTTCAAGAGAAATTGTTGTCCCTCAGCTTGATCATCAAGTTGAGATACCAGAACAACATAATGATATTGGTTCACCACTTCATGAGGATATCGCCATTGAAAATGTAGTAGAACCACCACAACCGGCAGCTTTGAGAAGATCTCAAAGGGAAAGAAGATCTGCCATTTCAGATGATTATGTGGTGTATCTACAGGAATCTGATTATGATATTGGGATAAATAAAGATCCAGTTTCATTTTCACAAGCCATAGAATGCAATGATTCTAGTAAATGGGTTGATGCTATGAATGATGAGTTGAAATCTATGGACCAAAATAAAGTCTGGGATCTCGTCGAATTGCCTGATCACTGTAAGAAAGTCGGGTGTAAATGGGTCTTTAAGACCAAGCGCGACTCTAAAGGCAATGTCGAACGATATAAGGCCAGACTTGTGGATAAAGGTTTCACTCAGAAGGAAGGCATTGATTATAGAGAAACCTTCTCTCCAGTATCAAAGAAGGACTCTCTTAGAATCATTATGGCACTTGTACCTCATTATGATTTGGAGTTACATCAAATGGATGTGAAAACTGCTTTTCTAAATGGAGATTTGGATGAGGAAATTTACATGGAGCAACCTGAAGGGTTCGCAAAGAAAGGAAAAGAACACTTGGCTTGCAATTAAAGAAATCCATATACAGACTTAAACAAGCTTCCAGGCAATGGTATATAAAGTTTAATGATACCATTACCTCTTTCGGATTTACAGAAAACACTGTTGATCAGTGTATATATCTAAAGATCAGTGGGAGCAAGTTTATATTTTTGGTTCTGTATGTGGATGATATCTTGTTAGCCAATAGTGATATTGGTTTGCTGTATGAAACTAAAGGTTATCTTACCAAGAACTTTCAGATGGTTGATATGGGTGAGGCAGCTTATGTCATTGGCATAGAGATCTTCAGGGATAGATCTCGAGGATTGCTAGGACTGTCTCAGAAAGGATATATTAATCGAGTCTTGGAAAGATTTCATATGGAGTTGTGTTCAGTCAGTCCTGCACCCATTCAGAAGGGTGACACATTAAGTAAAAGCCAGTGTCCCAGAAATGACTTAGAAAAGGGTCAAATGCAGAAAGTTCCGTATGCGTCAGCTGTTGGGAGCTTGATGTATGCACACACTTGTACCAGATCAGATATCAGTTTTGCTGTAGGGATGCTGGGAAGATACCAGAGCAATCCAGGAATGGAGCACTGGAAATTAGCTAAGAAGGTTATGCGGTATCTTCAAGGGACGAAGGACCATATGCTCACATATAGGAGATCAGATCAGTTGGAGGTGATCGGCTATTCGGACTCAGATTTTGCTAGTTGCCCAGATAGCAGAAAGTCTACTTTAGGTTTCATTTTCTTGCTAGCAGGTGGGGCAATCTCGTGGAAGAGTGTAAAGCAGTCTATCACTGCTTCATCCACGATGGAGGCTGAGTTCATAGCTTGTTTTGAGGCCACAAATCATGCATTATGGTTAAGGAATTTTATCTCAGCACTTGGTGTAGTTGACTCTATTGCCAGGCTGCTGAATATATATTGTGACAATACATCAGCCGTTTTCTTCTCTAAGAATGGAAAGTACTCTAATGGTTCCAGACACATGGAACTTAAGTACTTGGTGGTTAGAGAAAGAGTTCAGAAACAGAAAGTGTCAATTGAAAGTATAAGTACCACTTTAATGGTTGCTGATCCAATGACAAAGAGATTGCCTCCAAAGACATTCAAGGAACATGTTTTAAGAATGGGTCTTTTGGGCAATCTGTAAATATATGTTTTGGTACTTGTAAAATTGACAATATTGCGCAAATAAAAGTTTGTTTCTGTATTTCCTGTTATCCAATTATGTGTGCACATATTATGTATGGATGTTTGTTAAACAGGAAATGTCTTTACAAGACAATTACAGGGGTCATTTGGTTATGGACTCAATTAGTAAGGGTTATCAATGTTGTGGTACATAGAAGGGAGTATGACATGGATGTTATATAACCGCTATGACTCGCATTGGTGGTCCAAGCTAATTGCAGTATTACAGTATTTCATATTTGGGCTTATCAGTTGTTGTTTTTAAAATTCGTGATCACGTGTCAAGGTTTTTCAGTATGGAATCTAATGGAGTCAAAATGTTTTGAAAAAATGAGTCTTTTTTTTTATTTGTTTTCTAAAGTTTTTTTTTAACCTAATCGGTTAATGGTCCAAGTGGGAGAATGTTAATCTCACATTAAGGTGGCCCAATAACCTTGGTTAATTAACATTGGATTCCTAATTAAAGTTAACTGATATTAAAGATGCCCATATTAAAGTTACATTTATATATAAGTTAATAATAACATGAGGTATAAAGGAACCATGATGGGTGGTTTTATCTCAGGGTTATTTTAGTAAATGTTAGACCCTCTTCTCTCCTCCTGAAAAGAATATAACCTAGGCTCATTATTTGTGAGCAATAAGAGAATTCCATCATAATTGTAAGGTTGTAAAAAGAAAAGGAGACAGAGAGAAGAAGGGTCTGCATTAGGGTTCTTGCAGGATTAAAGAGAAAGATCAGATCTTCATCCATCTACGTTTTTCTTTCACCTTTCAATGGCTTCAGGTATGGATTTAGTATTGTTTTAGTTATGTATTTGATTTCTTGAGATGATTGATTCTAGATCCATGGCAATTTATCCGCATTAAAGTTTATATAATTCTTACATGTCAATCTTGAAAACATCTAAAAAACAAGTTGGTAGTGAGAGGAACAGGTATTAGAATATAGAACAACTTGAATAAGAGATTTTATATTAAATAATCAATTCATATTGACTTCCAATATGGAAATATACAAGGTCAGTACTTCTATTAGGACAACTTAAGAAAAAAGTAGTTGCAGAAAGGCAGTTGTTTGATGTTAGAGAAAAAGATGGTTGATGTTCTGATACTTGTATTGCTGGCTTGGTATGTGTGCCTTCCATATCTTACATGTCAGTGTCTCTTGAAAATGTGTTCATGAATAAATTTCTTAAATTAATTTTTTCGATATTTTTACACATGATATACACATATTCAATGTTCCACATATCGCGTAACATGCATTATTCAACATGTGATCCCCTTGATGAAAATCTGTCATATAGAACTCTGCAAATTGCCAAGCATACTCTAAACATGTTTCAAGTGGTTTTACATGGATTTACACATGTATTCTCTTGTTAAGATTGTAGTATTTTGGACACCTAAAACATATATCTATCATCCACCGTGACATCAATATTTAGTAAATCTCTCCGTTAAGTCCTGATAGCTGACATCCGACATTTAGAACTCAATGTGTTCATAGATTATGGCACTACAATCATTTCATAGATTTTTCTCAATAGCTGGACCTCATCACAGGTATCTCCAGCATAAATGCACCATAGGGGCAAGAAAAGTAGTGGAGAAAGTCCTTTCTGTCATGACAGTTTCTGGGATTGGATGAAAACTACTTCATTCAACAGTTTGATCATGCAGAAGTGCACGCAAGGTTCAACAACTATCCATGCTGCTCAAGGCCTGATCTCGTCTTAGGACTCAGTATCTTTTGTCACCATTGTCTTGCTTGACAAAGATGTGGAAGGACTTCAAGTGCTCAAAGATGGCGAGCGGATCAGGGTTCTGATCATCCCTCATGCTTTGGTTCTCAGTTTGGGAAATCAGATGGAGGTAACCACTTTGCTAGAGCTAGAAATCTTTACCAAAAGTACTTAAAATTTGAAGTAGAGATACTTAGAAAGGAACAATCATTCTAAATGTATCTTAAATCTTGATTAATCTCCCAATATTTAGTCTTATATGTAGTTGATTACATTCAGTTTATTTCTTTCTTGAATGTATGGGACCAAACTGATCCTAACGATCTAAGCTTCCTAATTCACTAACTAAACGTTGGTGCAGATAATGTGCAATGGAATTCTCAAGAGCCCCGCGCACAGAGTGGTGGTGAACGCGGAGGAGAGGATCTCTCTGGCGATGTTTACATGCTGGAGCAAGAAAAAGACCTGGAACCAGCCGCGGGCTTGGTGGACGAGATGAGGCCAAGGTTGAGCAAGAAGGTGAAGGCGAAGGATTTCAATGAAGCCTATTTCTGATACGCTTTGTTAGGAAAGAATACTCTTGACTGGCTGAAGAAGATCTAGTCTAAAGTACTTGGAAACTCTTAGTCTGTAGGGAAATACTTCTTCTAGACTAACTGGCTGCTTGTATGTTTCAAGTTTGCATTGTCATGTAATCATGTACTCCATGGCTGCTTGCAGCACTGGATTGATCTTGAGACATGCACAAATATTTACTGTACTGTCTACACTACAAATGAAAAGAACGAGTAAATTTAACATGGGTAAAGTGTTCCTAGTAGAGTCTCCTTAGATTACAATTTAAGGAGGCAGTTTAAAACTCTAACATCTCGATTTTTTTAAACAATCTGACCGTATATTATCATCTTTATGTTTTATGATGTACATATATAAAAAATCAAGTGATTTGGAGTTCATTTACTCATTGATCTAATAATTCCATTTTGTTCTATACTTTTACTATTAAAAAATCGTTAATATTTGAACTCAAAGAAAATAATGTAAATAAACTTCAAATTACTTGATTTTTTATGTATGTACATCTTAGAACGTGATAACGTGCGGTTGGATCTTAAAAAAAGTCAGAATGTTGGAGGTTTAAGCCGCCTCCTTAGATTATACTCCAAGAAGACCTACTAGGAACACTTTACTCATATAACATATGTGTATATGTTATGTATTTCTTCGTTTTAACCATCCTACTTTGATTCTATATCTCGGCTCCTTTAGCCACTTCGCAATGCACTTCCTATGAAAGGGATGGGAGTAGGGGTGAGCAGAGTTCGGTTATAACCGAAATAACCGACCAAAAATTGAAACCCGAACCCGAACCGAACCGAACCGCTCTAGTTCGGTTCAGTTTCGGTTTTGTGTTTCGAAAACCGAGCTCGACCGAACCGAACCGAATCTCTCACCTTATATATCACCCCACCCAAATTCAATTTAGTGAATCATATAGTTCATAATAAAAATTGGTGAAAATTTATCTCATTACTTCTAGCAATACTATCTTTTTTATATTTGAATATGTGAAAGTTATGTTAAGTACACTATCACAATTAAGAATAATATTTATATTAATATAGTTCTTTTTTGTATTCTTACCATTAAAAATTAGTAATAATTATGTGAGTTTTGATATAAGAGCTCAAATACAGCGTAAAAGTTTTAGAATATGAAAATTTTAATTCACATTAAGGTTAGAGTCTTTTTCTTATTTCTAATTTGCGTATTGAATATTTGATATTAGAATATTAAAGGATGATAATATAACGGTGATTAAAAAATGTAAGAAATGATGAAAAAATATTGGCCTAACCGAAAAAACCGAAAAACCGAACCGAACTGAGTCTGGTCGGTTCGGTTCGGTTGCTAAGTCTAATTGGTTCGGTTCGATTTTGCAAAAATTAGAAAAAACCGAATTGAACCGACCGATGCTCACCCCTAGATGGGAGCACAACATCCTTTACCATCCCCTCCCTCGACCTAAACCATCGAAGCACACCGTGCACTTACTGCCATCATCCTCGCGCTCTTCTGCTGAAACCGGACATCTCCGATCTTTCCCCTCGTACTCGACCACCAGCTCGACCTTTGCCACCACCCGCAGCCTCAGGCAGCGGATGCCTGCGCCTGAATCAGGTGAAGACATTTCGCTGGGGAAACCAGTACGGGTTTTGGACTTGATCCTATATTTACAGCTCTGAAACTTAAATGGAAGAATAATCAACCAATATAAACAGTTAAAATTCAGATTCAAAACTTATAACAAGTAAGTATTTCGATAGGGATTAAACTGCAAAGCACCTGAATAGTCAACTCCGACCCCAAACTGCGTTTTCGTCTCATGTGCCGTACTTTTCTGCAAATGGATTGTTAGCTCATAGACGGCTTCTAATTTATAGTACCAAATTCGGAATGTATATTTTTAATTTAAGGGTAAATTGCGAGAATCACTCCCTGTGCTATCACGGGGTGTCGCACCAAATTCTTCTGAATTATAAAAACTTGTATAACATTGACTCCTGCACTGTAACACCATTAACTTTTCTATTTAAATTAGCCGCTTGTAGAGCACGTGACTCACTTAATTCTTGTAATTACTCCAGTAACTATTTTTTTTGCAATTAAATGTGATTAATCTTAATGTTTCTCTGATTATCTTCTTTTTAAAAAAATCCTAAATAAGAAGAGAGAGAGAAAAAGATCAGGCTATGACGATGCTGAAAAGGAGGAGGACGTGATGGAGAGGAGTTCGAATAAGTTAATGTTTCCATCAAAAAGTGATTTTGAGTTGGGTTGTGGTTATGATTGAGGGGGAGGTGGTGAATTTGAAAAGAAGATAGAGAAGGAGGTGGTGGTAGTTATGAGTTTTAAGAGAAGGTAACAGTGGAGGAGGAAGATGTGATGATTGTAATGGGTTTTAAGAAGGGGAGAAGGAGAGAGAGGTGGTGGTGGATGATTTAAAAAGGTGATGAGTTAGTTTGAGAAGGAGAAGACGGTAATGGGTGTGAAGAGGAGGAGGAGAAGGTGGGGTGACGGTGGTGGTGAAATAGGAGATAGTGGTGGCGGCGATGGAGGAGGAGGAAAATGAAGTGGAGGAGGAGATGGCTATGGGCAAGAAGAAGGAAGGGGGTTTGTGTGTGTGGGGGGGGGGGGGGGGGGGTTGGGTTTGAGGAGGAGGAGGAGGATGGTGGAAGAGGCGGAGGAGATGGTAGCGGCGGTGGGAGAGGAGGAGGCAGTGTTGGATTTGTAAAAAATAAAAATTAAGTTTAAGAGAGTCACGAGTAGAGAGCACGTGACTCTTTAAATGAAAAACTTAATGATGTTATAGCCCAGGAGGCAATGTGCAAGATTTTATAATTGAGAAGATTTGATGCAACAACTCTGATAGTGCTGTTTCTCGCAATTTATCCTTAATTTAAAAACAAAGAACACTTTTTTAATAATAATCTAATCATTTATATTACATATGTTTAGTAGTAACAAAATATGTGAATAACATATACTAACTATAAGCAAAGCAGATATTAAACAACACATGCAACGTTATCTGCATCCGCTCTGACATTAATAAGAAAAAGACATTAAAAAAGAATATCATTAAGATAAGGTATCAATTTATAAGAAAATCTTAAGGTAAAGTAGTTAATGTAAATAACACAAAATTTAAAATCCAGACATGACTGCACATCAAAGAATTCAACAAAACCAGAAAGAAAAGAAGGAAAAAGAAAAAAAAAAGGAAAAAAAAAAAATCTCAAAAGACTACTCATCCTTTCTTAAACAGTGAATTTTTTTTCCCCAAAGAGAAGTCTTTGACTACCCAAGTGTTTCTCTCTCCCTGCCTCTATTTTTAGATCTTTCTCTTCTTTCTCTGTCTAAACCCTAATTCATCTCCCCTCTCTCTCTCTAAAATGCTCCTCTTTCGCCCTCTTCCCTCCCTCCCCCAAATCTCCGGCCATCGCCGCCGCCACCACCGCCGCCGCCACCTTCCCCCGCCAATCCTCGCCCTCGACGCCGCCCAGGCCTTCGACTTCGAGTCCCGTGCGTCCTCCGCCCTCTCCAATTCCAGTTCCAACTCTAAGCTGAAGATCGCGATCGTCGGCTTCGGCAACTTCGGCCAGTTCTTGGCCCGCACCTTCTCCAATCAGGGCCACACTCTCCTCGCCCACTCCCGCTCCGATTACTCCCAAATCGCCAAAACCCTAAATGTTAGTTTCTTCACTGATCCCCATGATCTCTGTGAGCAGCACCCTGATGTGGTCCTCCTCTCGACCTCCATCCTCTCCGCCGCCCCCGTCCTCCGCTCCCTCCCCGTCCACTCCCTCCGCCGTGACACCCTCTTCGCCGACGTCCTCTCCGTCAAGGAATTCCCCAAAAATCTCTTCTTGCAGTGCCTCCCCCCTCATTTCGACGTTTTGTGTACTCACCCCATGTTCGGCCCCGAGTCCGGCAAGCACGGCTGGGCCGGCCTCCCCTTCGTCTTTGACAAGGTTCGAATCGGAAACTCTGATTCGAGAGTCCAGAGATGCAAGAATTTCCTCGACATTTTCGAGAGGGAGGGGTGCCGGATGGTGGAGATGAGCTGCGAGGAGCATGATGAGAACGCGGTGGAGACTCAGTTCTTGACGCATACTGTGGGGAGGATGTTGGCAATGCTAGATTTGAAGGATACCCCGATCAATACAAAGGGGTATGAGACGCTGAGGGAGTTGAAGGATAATACTTGTAAGGATAGCTTTGAGCTGTACAATGGGCTCTTCATGTATAACAAGAATGCTACGGACTTGTTGGAGAGGCTGGATGCAGCTTTCGATTCGTTGAAGAAGGAACTGTTTGAGAACTTGCATGCTGTGTTGAGGAAGCAGCTGTTCGAGAGGCCGCCTGAGTGATTGGGGAGGAGCAAATGAGATGGGTTTATTTTTGCATTCTCTCTGGTATGGTTTCTACCGTTCCCTTCTAATGTAGGATTTTGATCGAGGAAGGTTTTTGTTTGTGCCCAATTATTAGTTGAGCTCAGGAACGAGTATTTATGACTTGTTGTTACATTTAAAATTGGGTTTAATTTAATTAGGGAAGCCAATTTTTCTTTAGTCAGTAATCAACATGAAGTCTTTTATTTGAGATTTCATATCATGATTGTAATTGCAAAGTTCTTTATCCCAAAGGAAGGGAGCTTCTATTGTATGACATGAAAAGATAATCAATCTTTGAGTATGATAAGCTGGAATAATACATGCAAATGTGATTTTATCTATTTCATTGAATATTTTTTCTATTTACTATCTACATTTTATTTTGTAACATAGATGTTTTCTTATACTCATGTTTGATTCAGTTCCAATGTTTACTTCTGACTATTACTTCTTACCATTAATGATTTACGTAAATTTATGATGCGGACATCCAACCATGATCTTTAGCGCGTTTATCGAGAAGACGAGTCACTCCAATTTTTGTTCAAGTAGTTCAAGGAGTATTTTTCATGTATTTTCTTTTTTTTGTAATTTTTATTTCTTTTAGTTTTCTTATTATTTTAGTACCACATCGGTTGTAGTTGGAAACTCAAGTTTTCTAAAGCCTATTTAAAGGCTCCCCTATTATGAATAAAAATTAATCAGGAAATTTGGAATTTTTTTGTGAGTGATTAAATTGAATTTTAGGATTAATTTCCTATTATTCCCTTTATCTAAAAAAAATCTAACCCTAATTATTCTTTCTCTCTCTCTCTCTCTCTCTCTCTCTCTCTCTCTCTCTCTCTCTCTCTCTTCTTCCCGCAACCAAGTCTCTCCCTCTTCCTCGTCTCTCTTTTACGGAATCTACCTCTTATCTCCCCACGTGTCCTACCAACGCCAAGACATCATCACGACCTCGGCCTCCTTGCCGATCTCCTTCCTTGTCGCCGTCTTCTTTCTCATTTGCTGCCAGACTTCTTCTCTCTCACTCGTCATCTTCTCCACCAACAGTTTTGCCACCACGCCTCCCCTCGACAACCAAGTTCCGCCACCATGGCTCTCTTATCACGGCAAACCGTTGTTCATCAGTAAAGTGTTTGTTTATGGGTACATTAGAGGATGGAGCGTTTGGTAGACGGGACATGTGATCAACCACCAGATTATCGTTCCCCTTTTTGTCCCTGATTTGAAGGTCAAATTCTTGAAGTAGCAATACCCATCTTATCAGTCTTACCTTCACATCCTTCTTTGTCAACAAATATTTTAGAGTAGCGTGGTCAGTGTAGACAATGATTTGTGTGCCAATCAAGTAAGACCTAAAATTTTCAAGCGCAAAGATCACGGTTAAGAATTCTTTCTCCGTTGTGGAGTAGTTGAGTTGCGCATCGTTCAGTGTCCTACTGGCGTAATAGATCATATGAGGCTGCTTGTCAATCCGCTACCCGAGGACTGCATCAATCGCGTAATCAGACGCGTCACACGTTAGTTCAAAGAGTTGGCTCCAATCCGGTGCATGAATTATAGGGGCTGAAATTAGCTCATTCTTTAAGATCTCAAATGTCTCAAGGTATTCTGGGGTAAAAACAAATGGGACGTCCTTGGCGAGAAGGCTGGTTAATGGGCGAGCAATCTTGCTGAAGTTTTGTATGAATCGCCGATAAAAATCAGAATGTCTCAGGAATGATCTGATATCCTTAACTGACCTAGGAGGTGGGAGATGAGCTATCAAATCCACTTTTGCTTTGTTTACCTCAATCCCTTTCTTGGAGATTACATGACCAATTACAATGTCTTATTGGACCATAAAATGACGCTTCTCCAATTCAATGTCAGATTCTTTTCTCTGCATCGAGCGAGAACTAGGCTCATTCTGAGAAGGAGTCTCCAAGGATGGAAAAGTCGTCCATGAACACCTCGAGGAATCTTTCCACCATGTCAGAAAAAATACTGAGCATACATCGTTGGAATGTTGCAGGTGCATTGCACAACCCAAAGGAGGCCACTAAAATTTACCAAACAACCTTAAATCTATGATAAATCCCTGCAATCAAAGATAGCTAGCAGAAAAGGAGGCCACTAAAATTTACTGTTTCAGTTGTGCCTGTGCTAAGCTAACATCTTGTATTACATATAAAGTTTGAGGATTGCCAAAACCTAAAACACTAAGTTAACAAGCTTGGAGTTCCTCAACATTGAAGATACTTTGCTGATCTCTCGATATGCATAAGAAACTTAACTAGCCTGATCTTTGAAGTCTGATCACTATTTGACTTGTATCTGTAGGAGGCTGTCTTGTGGATCTAAGGCTAATGTGTGGACTTACACCTATCCAATCATCCAAATGTTTTGTTCACTGGTGTTTATAACTTTCAGTGATCTTTACAACCTTACTGGTCTTCTTATGCCATAATATAAATTTACAACTAATTCCAATTATTTTCTGTTTCCCATTTATCTAAATCCTTCAATTTATAATCCAATATCATATTTAAGTCCTTACTAAACCTCAAGCCACATTCAAATCTACAACCTGGTATTGCTACCATTTTGTGATGTCTCCTAATTGCCAAACCTGGGGAATCTGAATTGTCACCAGTCCACCAATTCCATTCTTTCTAGGATTTCCATGTTCAACCTCAAATCTTCATGATTAGTTAGTACTCAAATTAAGAAACATCAGTTACACACTGTTTTCTTTTTTAATGATTAAATACTTTTGAGTGTCCAAAAGTAAATGGCATCTACCTGAGTCGATTTCAAGAAGATAGATAATGCATAGCTAGAGTTCTTTTAAGGTAATTGTGATTAGTTATGTGTTTGTATAGATCCTTAATTGATAAAGATGCGCATGGGATTTTGTGAAAGCTGGGACATTGAGAAATTGAGAAAAGCAAGCAATGTTTCTCAGAAACTACTTTTATTTTGTTGTGTGTTGTGTGTGTGTGTGTGTGTGTGTGTGTCGTGCCTTCTTTTTTTAAGAGAGATGGTTGGGGTGTGTGGGTAGGTTGTGGTGGTGATCAGGTCTACAAAAGGAAAGGAAAGCCTTTAGTGGAAGTGTGTTTATATGAAGATCTTGAGGTGGTATGTAGTTGACACAGGCAAAGAAAGGCCACAAGAGGAGTTACACCTTTCTGTGAAAGGGACACTAAGAGGTGGGCCTTAAAATAGTTGGATAGAGGTAACCAATGTTACAGAATGTGGCATGCACTAGCATGTGGTACGCTGGTGCGTAGCAGGCAAATTGCAGAGGCACTGCATATACATCCTCGCACGAGGTTTCTTAGTTTTTTTCCTTAGAAAAAACAAAGAAGAATATAAGAAAACTTGGAAAAATAATTTAAAAAATAATAGAAATATTCAGGGGGAAAGAGAGAGAAAAGCAGAGGGAGAATGTCATTATAAAAGAGAAAGATGAATGATGGGGAAAACAAAGAAAAGAATAAGTCAAGATGAGAGGAAAGAAAGGCGCATTATAAAATATGAAATTCATAATAAAATCCAATAAAAAATTGAAGAAAAATTAAAAAGAATTACATACACTATCCACTCCCTTTCCAATTATTCGCCGGAAAGGCCACTCATTTCCAGGAGAAGTTAGGGGGAAAAGAGAGTGAAAACCCTTGAAATGAAAGAGGTGGGCAAGGACTAGTAGAATGGGCAAAAAGAGGGGATCAAACTTAAAAGTTTATATAAATTGGGGTGATATTTTAGTTAAGAGGGGCAGGGCCCAAAATCTGACCTGATTTCACCCGCATATGCGGACTCATAACGAAATATGTGTCCGTACTTAAACTTTTATGTGGACACTGCACTTTTGGACCACATATTGACAATATTTGTTGACATATGTACCAAGCTGCAGAATACGTATATGCAGCCACATAAACTTGTTTTATAAAAGTGGAGCTAGTTTTAAGGGACTCGCAAAGGTTAATTGGTTGTAGATTTAATCTTCAATCTGGATTCTGGACGTGAGTTGGGACCAGAGGCCAAGCACTGGAGGCTTATGTATAATTTGAATTTGGCTACGTTATGTTAGTGATATGGAACCAAGATTAGATGTTACTGTGCCAGAGGTGGCAGACAGTAATTAATAGAGTTACCGTCTAAATGATGTTATTTTTGTTTATGCTGAGTCCATTTGTCGGGGTTGTTGGATATGGCCTTCTGAACTTTGTGCCTTCTCTATTTAGGTGCTTTCATGGCATTTAAGTAGAGGACATAGCTGACCAAATATGACAGGAATAGTTTGTTACAAAATTGTCCTCTTAACTCACATGGGATAGATGTCCTCTGGTCTTAAAAACTTTATTTTTCTTTCAGAAGCTCTCTCTTCATTTAAGTCATACTCCATAATTGACATAGATTTAACAGGGAACATTAGATGATGATATTGGCCCGGTCTGTAATACTACGCTTTCAGGTCTTTCCATATACATCTTAAACCTATGTGAAGTTGTAATCTGTTTCATGCATATGAACAAAAATCTTTTCATCCTGATGGAGCATTTGCAAAACCTTCTTTGCTGTCTAGTCCTCGAATTTCCATATGATTCTTTGTTCTAGGAAAATGATTCTCTCCTTGTAGTTCCTGTTCCATTAATCTCTTTCATCTCTTTTAAAAACGAGTGATAAAAGCATATAAGATGAGATTTCAAGATTAAAGTTAGTTGCAAGGAAGGTGAGCTTCCTTATCTTTCTTCTGTTCTTTTTCTTTACAGAAAAGCTGTGATAATACCTGGTCATTTGTCATCGTAACGAGAGTTTAAAATTTTGTTTAACAATATATGTAGAAAGACCCATCTCTACTTTTGTTAAACAAAGTTGAAGAGGAGATCGATAATCCATTATATTTTGACCCTCCCTCTCCTAGGAAACAGTTTACCCATCAAATTTATTCACCATCATATTCAACCTCCACTTCTAAAATTCTCCAGACAGCTAGACTCTTTGTAGCCAACCTTTCTTGCTTATATGTAAATGTTTGAATGTGGGTAGGTTCAAACCCTAATTTATGTGGTTCCAGAAATTTTCTGTATATTTAGAAAGAATACCAATGTTATGTTGACACTTCACGGCAGGTTGTAAAAAAGGTTGCTGTATGTCGCAAGGGAGTCTTTCTCCATAAATGTTGTATGGCTGATTCTGGAGCAAATGTGAGGTTTAGTTTTGATGCTGTTTTTGCAAGTCAGTGTTTGATATCAAAAATTATACCAACACATTTGTAGTTCTCTGTTGTTTCATTCTGAACTGATTTCTGGCTTTTTTTATCCTTTTCGGAAACTCTTTTCGTTGAATCAGTTTTTGAAGTGTCTGATATTGATTGATAATCGATGTGCTTGAAGCGATTAGCTGCGTATTCAAGTATCTTTTCTTGATTTGTTTTCCTTTTCTTGGGCGAGAAAGAACAGGATGTGCGCAGAAATGGTCACCTTTTCCTCAGAAGCTTCTCAGAGTCGACAATGAAAGGAAGGTTTACTTTCAGGTAACATCATGATCATGGAATAATTTCAGGTAGATTTTCTGAATTGTCAAGACAGGAAAGTGAGCTGACAGAACATTTGTTGAGATGATCTCTTGCTAGTCTCGCAGAATTCATGATGCTAGCACCTGTGTATTGGGGATCCTGACTGAATATAGAAAACGATGCGTTGCAAGGATTTCCTATACTTGCAGAAGTTCTGCATATCATCTACTGGAAACAAACTGACTGTATCACAGCAATCAACCTTACAAATGAAGATCTAGTCCAGAATCCAAATAGCATACAAAAGAGAAAGATCAGTAACAGAGAACAAATACTTGTTGATGAGAACATAGGAACAGACAGGATCAGTAACAAAATTTCAGACAGACTCGCAGGCCAATCAACATGATGAACCTTGCAATACATTCTATCCGACTCTTATGAATAATAATGATTGTCACTGCCAGCATCACCAACATTTTATCATCATCATCATCATCATCTACCTACTGTCACTTGGAAAATTTGCTTGGCCCAGAACACATCCAGGGACAATCTGGGCGCTCGCCTACACAGCGCTCAGGCTCAAATTTATGGGTGTACTGAACAAAACAGGTGGGAGATGCTGGCATTGTTTTGAAGACGATGAGTAAAAGGATACAATGATTGATTCAATGAAGCAACCCTACCATCTCAGAAGATCTTGAAGAGGAGCCCCCCGTGAGTCGCAAAGAATGGAGCGAACACGAGAGACTCAACAGCCATGAGCTTGATGAGGATGTTGAGCGACGGTCCAGACGTGTCCTTGAGAGGATCACCAATGGTGTCACCAATAACAGCAGCCTTGTGGGGATCTGATCCTTTGGGGCCGAGGGTCCTGGCATGCTCTGAAGCACCAGCCTGCAGACGTTGCAGACGTTTATATGCTTAGCTAAATGGCAAGCAGGATGCTAAGCATTAGAGAAGGATACTTCACCTCAATATATTTCTTTGCATTGTCCCATGCTCCACCAGTGTTGGATGCAGAGATCGCAATCTACCAAGAGAGAGAGAAACACACACAGATGAGGCACGTTGATGTCCAAGAACTGATGCAGTTACTCCAAATGTTTCCTCTCTTACCTGAACACCAGACACAAGAGAGCCCGCGAGAACTCCTGACAGGGTTTCAACGCCAAAGAGGGTTCCGACGATGAGAGGAGTGAGCATGACAAGAGCACCGGGCGGGATCATCTCCTTGATGGAAGCATCCGTCGAGATCTTGACACAGGTGGCGTAGTCCGGCTTGGCGGTGCCCTCCATGAGACCTGGGATGGTGTTGAACTGCCTGCGGACTTCCTCCACCATCTTAAGAGCTGCACTGCCTACACTCTTCATGGTCATGGCTGAGAACCAGTAGGGAAGCATGGCGCCGACAATCAACCCGATGAAGACCTTCGGGGTCAGAACATCGACCGTTGAGATTGCTGCCCGGCTCACAAAAGCTCCGAAGAGGGCAAGGGACACCAAGGCAGCCGAACCAATGGCAAAGCCCTAAGGTTAAAATGGAATCAGTCAGATTTCACCCAAACATAGTGTCAAAAGACAGGACTTTGCAGCATACTTGAATACTGGCGAGAAATGCAAGCAAAGGGAAACACATAATCGGATATACCTTTCCGATAGCAGCAGTCGTGTTGCCTGCAGCATCCAGAGCATCAGTTCTCTCACGAATCCTGTGGCTCATGCCGGCCATTTCTGCAATCCCTCCAGCGTTGTCACTGATGGGTCCGTAGGCATCAATAGCCAACCCAGTGGCGATGGTGCTCAGCATGCCGAGAGCAGCAACCGCAATGCCATACATTGCAGCGAAGCTAAAACTAACAAAGATACTGACAGCAATAGCGAAAATCGGAATTATGACGGATTTGTAACCCAAGGCGAGCCCAAAAATAACATTAGTGGCAGCTCCAGTTCTGCAGGAATCAGCAACATCTTGCACAGGGCTACATAAAAACAGAAGAAAATGGTGTTAAGAAGAAGAAGAAGAAGATGTCTCAATAAAAGCCAAACCAGAGTATCAGAACAGGAGTAATGGGTACAAGCATTTACCTGTATGCATTGCTAGTATAATACTCAGTGACAAATCCAATAACCAGGCCAGCCCATAAACCGATTGCGACACAGAAGAACAGCTCCTGCCAATTCAAAAGAAACAACAGATGAGATGTCATATGAGATACAAAAGTTACTGCTCTTAAAATCAAGGGAAAGTGAGGTAATATTGCTCACCAGTTCTTCACTTCCTTCTGGGCCCCAAAGTTGAAGATGGTGAAGGAAGAAGGCAGGGCCAGCCAACTGACAACCGCGATACCCACCGTCATCAGAGCAGTGGAGATTATGAGCTGCTTCTTCAGCGCAGGCTCAATCTCTCTCACTCCCTTGATTTCAAAGAAATCGGTGGCAAACAGAGTCGTGATCAAACAGACAATGATCCCCATGGAGCTAACGAGAAGAGGGTAGCACATTCCAGTCAAATCGTGGTTGATTCCAAACGAAGAGATGGAGGCAACAACAAGAGCAGCACATGAAGACTCCGCGTATGACCCGAAAAGATCCGACCCCATCCCAGCAATATCACCAACGTTGTCTCCGACATTGTCAGCAATCACCTGTAAAAAGAGAGGGACTTTGTGAGCAGTTCATTCATGGCGCATCAAAATGAGCAGAAAGATCACAACGGGGAGAAGAGAAGCTCACGGCAGGGTTTCTGGGGTCATCTTCAGGGATGTTTCTCTCAACCTTGCCGACAAGATCGGCACCAACATCGGCGGCCTTGGTGTAAATACCACCTCCGACTCTTCCAAAAAGGCCATCGAAGACCCGCCGAGCCCATAGCCAGTGATGGCCTCAAAGAGGCCCTCCCAGTCGTCACCATAGTAAAGCTTGAACAAGTTGATGGAGACGTAGAGAACGAGGAGGCCATTGGCGGCCAGCAAGAACCCCATCACCGCGCCCGACCTGAACGCGGTGATGAAGGCCTTTCCGACGCCTTTCCTCGCCTCCAGAGTGGTCCTTGCGTTCGCGAACGTGGCGATCTTCATCCCGAGGAAGCCGGAGACGACGGAGGTGACGGCGCCGAGCAGGAAGGCGACGGTGCTGAAGATGGCATTGAAGAGGGCTGGCTTGCAGGTCTTGTCCTTGCTGTAGGTGCAAGGCTGGCCCTTCGTGCTGAAGCCCTCGACAGAGCCGAGGAAGAGGAAGATGAGGGCCGCAAACGCCACCATGAACACTCCAACATACTGGTATTCAGTGAAGAGGAAGGAGGTGGCCCCTGTTTAATTGAGAGATTGTTCTCAATGTTAGAATTTTATCAGGGCAAATTCACTAATAATTTAGAAATCTGTTAGAATTTGTTTTTTTTTTTTTTTTTTAGGGGCTTTTTTCTTAACAAAGAAGAGATTTTTATGGGGACAACAGTAAACTTTTTCCCCCAGAACGCTAAAACATGGAAATTGCTAAATATATTCAACAAGAGAATTGGCAGTAAATTAAAGAAAAAACAGTCGCTGCCTATAGAAAATGCAATATTCTAATTTAAGAGATATTACCATAAAAAAATCTAGCACTAATAACTCTTAAACAAAAAATTCCCCGAAAAATAAAAATAAAAAAAATCAATCTTTTCCTCATCTTGAACCCATATTCAGCTTCAAAGCAACTCCTTTACAAAAAAAAAAATCTTTCTTTTATTTTTAAAAAAAAAAAACATTTTTTCCACCCCAAAAAAAAAACTCTTTTTTTGTAACAAGAATTACCCACCAAAACCACCAGATCTGCAGAGCTCAAACTGGACTCACCTTCAGAGATGGCGCTCTGGATTTCGGCGCACTTGCTGACGACGCTGTGGTCGCTGATGCCTTCCTCCTCTTCGAGGAGGTAGTCGCCGTGTCCGCCGTTCTTCTTGCTGTTGGCGCCGTGGGAGTCCGGCGAGAGCTTGACCTTGGAGACGAGCATCCACTGGAAGAGGGAGAAGGCTATGCCGATGACGGCGGCCACCGGGATTACGATCTCCGTTATGACGTCGGAGAGGATTGGCGCCCCCATTTTTTTTTTTTTTTGGGGGGAGAGAGAGAAAGGAGGAGGAAACTAACGGAAGGTGGGGGAGGATAACGGTGACAGAGCAAGCGGAACTGATCTCCTCTGCTCTGTGAGGAGTGAGGAGAGGCCGAGAGGAGCTGAGGAGGGAGGAGGGTGAGGTGTGTGAGTTTTATAGTGTGGGTATTGGATTCCTCTTGGAATTGTTTATGAAGTGACTAGAGAGAGAAGAGAGAGGGAATGAGGTGGGTAGAGTGAAAAGCGAAATAATTTTAATTTTTTGATCTTTTCCACAAAAAAAAAAAGGAGGTGTGTTTGGGTTGGGTTGTATTTGATGTGAAGGGGAATAAGGTAAGCATCAGGCAGTCGGTTCTGTTTGATTTTTGTTAATTTTTATAAATTAAATCTAATTGATTAGTCTGAGGAATTGAATCGGTTCGGTTCGATTTTTTGATTTTTTCGATTAAGCTCATATATTTTCACTATTTTTATATTTTTTTATTATCATTATATTATCATTCTCTAATATTCTAATTTTAAATATCTAATATTTAAATTAAAAATAAGAAAAAGATTCTAATTTTAATGTGAATTGAAAATTTTATATTTTAAAACTTTACATTATATTTAGGCTCTTATTATCAAAGCTTATATAATTATTACTAACTTCTAATGACAAGCATGCAAAAGAAAAAAACTATACTAATATAAATATTATTCTCAATTGTGATGGTGTACTTAACATAGCTTTCAGATGTTCAATATAAAAAAGATGGTATTGCGAGAAGTAATGAGATAAGATTCCACAATTTTTGTTATGAATCATATGATTCAGTAAACTGAAATTTGGGTGGGATGATATATATAGGGGGAAAGATTCGGTTCGGTCGGGTTCGGTTTTCGGAACTCAAAATTGAAACTCGAAACCGAACCCGACCGAACTACAGTGGTTCCGGGTTCGAGTTTCAGGGATCGATCGGTTATTTCGGTTATACCCGAACTCTACTCAGCCCTAGTGGGGATATGGTTTTATGCACATTAACCTTTAAAGTTTTATTATTTTGCTTGTCACTTCCAAGATACTGTTGTTTTACAAATTTACAATCAAAATCGGTACAATTAATATCGAGCTCGGAGAAGAACATACATGACATGATGCACCCAGAAAGAAAATATATTGCATGCTTATAGGGTTCATAGGGTAAGTGGGTCTAAGTTTCTTCTCTCTTATCTGGCGCACTGCTTTAATTAGACTTTTGTCTTGGATGTAAACTCAAATTTGACCAGCTCAGAAATTATACTTAAATATAAGATCTTTCTCGTACGTAACCATTACATTTTTCATATTTTCAAACTTGTCCCTTAAATCTTCATAATTTCTTAATCACACCCAAAATTCTTTCGTATTTTTAAAATTACTCTCACTGTCAGTAAAAGAGAAATCAAAAAGAATATTCTCTAATTTTTTGTTATGAAAATTAAAATACATATGATACCCTCTCCTCTTATGAAAATTAATTAATTATTTCACCTTAATTATTAGTTAATTACTAAATCCCTTAGCTAAAAGTAGTAGTCGTATTATACACATAGAGGCACTAATTAATTCATTCATTGATAAAAAAAAAGAAGAAGGTGATTATTGCATAATAGCTCTAAGGGATTACAATTCAACAAAAAAAATGTGATTATTGCTTCTCAACATGCATAATAGTTGAATTTTGTGGGTTTCTCATCCCCTTCTCTGGTTCAACTTCAACCATCTCCATCTTTATGAGATCCAATTCGACACAAATTTTATTTTTTTGAAATCACAATTCAACCAAAAAAAAAAAAAATCCCACAAATTGTAATCCCAAAAGTTCAACTTCTCAACATGCATAGTCCCAAAGAATCAAGAATAACTTCTCCAACAAACAAATCAAGCAATTAAAAGTAATCAAACAGCTCAAATTGCAACTCTCCCAGCAATTTTTGTGAAAAAAATCTTCAGAAAAACTTCCAAATATGTGAGAAAGCACTCATTGTTACATAATTTTTATTAGAAGAAAAGCAAAAGAAAGAAGAAAAGAAAGAAAAACATCATCCCTCTCCTTCTATTTGTAGAAATTGGAATGCAAACATCAAATCTCTTATTTGAATTCTACAAACGAGTGCTTCTTTCAGCCCTCACACCATAAAATGATGCATCTACAGAAACATAAGATCAAATAGCAATTACAAGGAAAAAGAGGAGAAAAAAAAAAACCACACAAAATTAGAGTAATATATGTACGCAAGCGAAAATAAGAATACAAATGTAAAATCCAAAAGTTTGAGGTGCCTGTTACACAATTAAAACTTTCGATGGCTGTTTGTGCGAGAAAAAGACAAATTAAACCAAAAACGACAAAAAGAAAAAAAGAGATTCCTTTTAAATTTTTACCTTTTTTGGAAGCATATTCTGGATAAGGATTCCGCGTCCCGTCTACGCTCGTTATGGGTCCGTGCCGTTTGGATTCTCTCGTGCTAAAATTCGGGGAACACGGTAACAAACCCTCCCTGCAGGAGCACGGAAACACTGAGCTGATGAAGGATTGGATTGGATGAGGCCCTCGACAAGGGTTCGGTTCATGTGTGTGAGCCACACACACATACAATAAGAGAACCACTCCCGCGTTGACACGTGGATTGGTTCTCTTATAATCTCTTATAATATGAGTGTGAGGCCCACACACATAATATATTATAAGAGAACCAATCCACGTGTCAACGCGTGATTGGTTCTCTTATTGTATGTGTGTGTGGCTCACACCATGAACCGAACCCCTCGACAAGGAGAACAAAAGAGTCCAGCGGACGGTCAGGATTCGGTTTTGGGTAGACATCGGGAAGCGGACGGGTTAGATGAGGTCTAGGGTTTTGGGGAGGAGAGGAGATGTTCTTGTTGTCGTGAGGGAACTGAAAACATTGGGTGCGAACGGGCCCGAGCTGACCCGTCGACCCGCACGGGCCCAACCCAGGCCCGTCCCCAAACCCGGGCCTAGGTTTGGGGTTCCTGGCCCACGATCAGCCTGGGCCACACTCGAGTCGCACCCGGGCTTGGGTCGAACCCGGCCGGGTGCCCAACGGCTCTCTTCCGTTGGGCCTAAAATTAGAGGGTTTTGTAATTCATTTTTACAAAAATCCCCAATGGCTATATTGGGTCTAGACATTAGCCATTGGGGGTTTATTGTAATTTTTTTTTACTAAACCTCCCAATTGGTATAGTGGTTGAAATTCCCTCCCCCCTCCCAAAATAAAAAGTTACATTTTGACAACTCTTCTCCTCTATAATAACTACGCTTTCCCACTTCATTTCATCACCAAAAAATTCTCTAAAAATATCTAAAAAAATCTCTTAAATTCTTGAGTGTTAAAGCTCTCAAGTTCTCAAATGGTGAAGCTTTCTCATACTCTCTTCAAGTACTCAAACTTCCTCAAGCTCTCTCAAGTTCTTCAAGTGCTCAAGTTCTCTCAACTCTCTCAAGCTCTCTCAAGCTCTCGAGTTTCGGTATTTATACTCTTAAATTTTAGTTAAAAATGACGTGTGATTTACTAACCCTCATGTCTCTACTGTAACTTTAAAATCTACTTTTAGTACAGCTGGACGAGTGCTCACTGATACAATGAACCCTTTGGCGTAAAAAACCAACGAGATGAGCATCTGTGGAGAGGATTGGCTCGATGCGGAGACGAAAAGTCAGAATAAAATAGTTGATGAAATTATTGAAAGCTTTCCAGAAGATGATTGAAAAAATGAAGATCTTTTGTATTTGTACTTGTATCAATTTAAACTTTAATTTCAATCTATATACTATATTTGTAATTTTATCTTTTTATCTATATTATTCATTTGTATTCGTATCAATTTATCCAATCTATTGAAGTGTTAATAAAAAAAAGTTTACATTTACATTTACAATTTGCATCAATTTTGTTTAAAATTGTGTGATTTTTTTAGAATTTTTTAGAATAAAAACAATTTTTTTAATAAAAATCTGGCCCAGCCCGACTGGGTCTCCGGGCCGTGTTCGAGTCCTCCTTAGGGGACCTAGGAAGCCCGGGATTTGCGGGCGGGCTCGGGCTTGGCCCGGACCGGTCTTCGACCCACCGTGCTCGGTACTGGCTCCGCCCGGCTCGTCCTGCTTCGCACCTCTATCTTTTCCCTTGGGCGAGGCCTGTACGACAAGAAAACAGGTCCAGAGAAAATTGACTGCTGGCAGGTCTCTGTTGAAAAATATAAGCCTCACGACAGTCAATTTTCCGGCTGTTTTCCTCTCAATAAGAGGAAAACACTCTCAATCTAAAGCGGAAAAATGATATAGTTTTTTCTGGGCTTTTTTTTAGCAAAATAAATAGTTCACATTAGAAAAGCCCACGGGGGCCCACAGAATTTCAAGAAAATACCACTTTCTGAGACATTTTCCATCAAACAAACATGTCCTTACCTTTCCTCCCGTGTTTCTATTTCAGGCTCCATCGAATCCTTATTGTTTTGAATGGATTTTAGTGGCTTGTGAAGACTCTGTGAGACGCAATCGAGAGATATCTGACTCACTCTCTCTTTTTGTGATTCACACTATCGGACTAACTAATCTTCCATTGCTTGTACATAAAAATTAGGTTGATCACTTAAAAGAGTAGTGATATTTAGACCAATAATCTAAAACCTATTATAGCAAACACATTTAATTTGTGAATAACAAAGAGCCAACATAGATGTGATCCTTAATTTACTTTTTTTATTTAAGTACTGTGACACAAACAAATAAGATATTTTTCTTTAATTCTTACGTGTCTTATTGACGTATACTTCATATGACTGACAGACCAATACACATCAAATGAAAAGATTTATTTACGAAAAAAGAAATATTTTTAGTGAGAACGAAGTAAGAAGTAAAACATAGCACTTTTTTCTTTTTGTTATCTCAAAATATGGGTTGACTGATACATGTGAAATAATTTTCAAGAGAAATAAAGATGAACATGACAACAAAAGGAAGGAAGATGAGAGAGCATGTGAAACTGACAAACAATAGATTGGATTATTATCAGAGACAAAAAAAAACAAGGACAAAGAGGAGAAACTTTGCACAATACCTAAAGCCAATAGGATCCCAAGAAACCCAAGATCATCAACACAAAATTTACCTTCATTGTTGTTCAATAAATCCAAACAAAGATCCAATGTGATCGGATAAGAGTTGCAGATACCATGTCGACGATGACCGACTGAGGAAAGACTGATGCTGAGCTGCAGATGTTGCAAGTAGGGTGAAGGGAGATGTCACATCTTCGATGGTAGGAGCAATGGTCACGGGATGACTGGATGCGAGCTGC
The DNA here is from genome assembly GCA_038442645.1 of Agave tequilana. NCBI lineage: Eukaryota > Viridiplantae > Streptophyta > Magnoliopsida > Asparagales > Asparagaceae > Agave > Agave tequilana. The sequence continues at coordinate 41,023 of JAVJIF010033190.1, read as the reverse complement.
AGATATCGTAATGACGCTGACAGAAAGTCCAGCAAAGAATTGGACAAGAGTATAATAATTTACCTCTCCATAAATAAATTGGAGAGAATCTCTTGATCGCAGGGTAACAATTTAGTCTTGGATGAAAACTTCAACCACACTCGAGAGTTCCGCAGATTTTCCCACTCTAGAAGAGTTGGAAGTGAGAAAGAGAGAAGTGAAAGAAATACTAAAATTCTTTGATTTAGAAAACTTCTAATTTTTTTTGTAATCAAATCATTAAATCCTTACTCATTACACTCCCCACTTATCATTTGGGAGACAAGAGAAATCGTACAAATATGACACTTGTTGAGTTTTATTTTTTCTTCTACAAATTATATTTGGTCTATTGACTAATTGTTTGGTAATTAGCATTGTTCCTCCTAAAATCAACACTCATGATATCAACAAGAACAATGAAAATTTCACTCATCTTAAAAACTTTTAAGAGAATTTGGTTCCCATTTCTCACGTACATATTTTACATGATGATAATTTTCTGTTTACCCCAAAAATAAATGTTTTTACGGAGAAGAAAGTAAATGACAGTCTTTCATTAGGAGCTTGAGTTGCACGTCAACTAATTTTGAAGAGATCGTAGCATACAAAAATAAGAAGCAAAACTAGAAAAATGAAAGAACTACAGAAGAATCAAATTATTATTAAAGGCAACGACATGAGGCTTGACACATCCATGAGAGAGAGAGAGAGAGAGAGAGAGAGAGAGAGAGAGAGACCTATCTTTTGATATCTTCTCCTTGGAAGAACCATGTCATCTTTCTTCTTGCTTTTTTAAGAATTTGTCATTCACAAAATTGATGCCTCGCGTTTGGGAAGACTTCATGTAATGCTTTCTGCTACGTGCATAACCCGAAATATCATGCTTATTATGATACCAATAGTTGAGAGATACAGAGATCTCCACCGACGACCTCAAGCATGCCATGAGACCGATTATTTCGAGCATATAAGATGAATATTAAAAAATACAAGAGGAAAACACACAATTTATCGCGGTTTAGCACAAACTTGGCTACGTCCACGGGAAGAGAACTTGAGAGAGATTTATTAATAAACTTGATAAAAAGCGATCTAATCTTCCCCTTGAATCAACACTAAAATTACAAGAGTATACTTCTTTCTATGCATATTCACTTTGCTCCTCTCTTTCTTGGTTTTTTTAGGGCTTCTTTGATTTTTTACAGTCTTACATTAGTGTATTCACAACAACTTTTCTTCCACCTCCTCTGCTTTACTTAAATCCTAAGTTACAACCTTTATTTATAAGATTTTACACTACAATTTTTATTTGGGTTATGAGATGATCTTGGCCATTGGATGCTTGAAGAATGTTGATCAATTCTATTTAGAATTGATCTCCTTGATGTAGAAGAATTCTTGACGCTTAAACTTTAGAAATAAACATTCATTGAATAGAATCTGAATTATATTCGAACTCCACCAGAAGAGAAAACTTGCAGGCGCCTGAAAAGAAAACCACTCACGCAGAACCGCCTTGATTAGTCGACTTATCATTCGGACTAGTCTACTAATCTCTTCTATTAGTCGACTAATAAAACTTATTAGTCGACTATTGTATAATACTTCCTCTCTGTATCTGTCCATTAGTCGACTGGTACTTCTGATTATCGACTAATGATCTTGTTAGTCGACTAACCTATCTTGGTCTGCTTGTTTTCTTCTCTTCAAGCCATCTTCTTCTCTATTCGGGTTGAATTTTTTTAGATCATCATCACCTCTTGAAAATAAAGCAAAATCCTAACAATATCTTCATAACCAAGTCTTTATCAGTTACGATAGGCTTTAGGATGTTGTCCACCCATTGCTTCAAGCCAAGTATTAAACATCCATCCAAAGGATGATGCTTTTCATCTCTAATTACTACACATCCAAACAAATGGATTGCCAATGATGATTGGGGCTGTTTGCCCTTTGTAAAAAAAATTTCAAAAAGCTGCGCGATATCATATCGCGCAGCTTTCTCAAGTTGTCAGGTTTCTGTTGCTTTCTCAGCTCCTCTGTTACGAAACCGAAGAGAGAAATATTGGGGGGGCCATTGAAATTTTGTGTCCCCCTGCAATCATTAAAAGTATTTTCCTCCTGCAAATCAAACATAGCCTTTGAAAATGCTGAGCTGGCATCTCTCCGCAGTATTTCCAAACTCCAATCATGCAAACAAACATGCCCATAGTTCTAACAAACGGTGCAAAGTCATTCCACACTTATTAGTCATGTATGTGGTATCAAAACCGACCACATCTCCAAAATTCTCATGCGCCAATTGGGATCTACCCCAACCATAAATATATGACTTACACGGCTATAATCCAAAAGTTTTACTGTTGAGTAGAAAGAAGAATTTTCTCCTTGTAAATGTTTGAAGTATTCAAGTGTGGTAGACATGTCATTTCCAAACAAATTCCTCATAACTTGTCTTGCAAAACTGCTTGCATCTTTGGGCAAAAATGTAACGTTACTTGATTCATATACCACTGAAAGGTTTGTCACACATTCAAGAATATAAATTGTAGAACACACATGTATATTGTCCCAAATCAACAAGGTGGTCATACTTGAGGTAGAACAAAAAATAGTGTATCATTTAAATTGCGAGTGAAATAACCTGATTGGTGTAATCTCCATTCTCAAAGTTATATGTGTGTGTGTATGTTGTAAGTTCACCTAGAAGGGGGGGGGGGGGGGGGGGGGGGGGGGGGGGGGGGGGGGGGGGTGATGATAGGTGATGGCTAATCTAATGGTCACTTAATGCCAAATGATGCAAATAATGCGGAAGCTAAAACAAATATGACCTAATTAATCTTTTTACACTAAACACTATGTATAACACAAGAGTGTAGCCGAATTCCCTTTGCAAGGCTCTGGACTAAACCCTCTTGATTCCCCTTGAATGGGTTGAGGTGCCGCGTTGGCTCTCTTGGTTGAATACAAGTGTTAGCAACAATCCCACGCAAGTATATAACATTAAGCACAAGGTATATCAAGCATGTAAAGGTAAAGACAATATAAGCTATGCTAGATATAAAGGAGATAGAGAGAGATGGCAATCGCAAACACAAGGGTATGTTTCGAGGTTCGAGCACACTTGCTCTACATCCCCGCCTTCGACACACGAAGGATTTCCACTATGCAAGATCCCAACGGATCTCTCCTCGGTGCCGCAACACCTACAAGCCCTCGGACTCCCTAGTCCCGTACACACGCAAGCCCCACAAGCTTGCCGAGGCCGCACCTCGAACCAACGAGTTCACACACGAACTCAAACCACCGCGAGCACACTTCCCCGCCTCCTCAAATGAACAAAGTAGAACTTTGGTGATCACAACTCTTGATCACCTAAAATCCTCTCACAATAACACTCTCCTATAGGATAGATATAACAATGGATGCTCAAGTGTAGTGTGAGAAAAGTAAGGATTAGAAAGGTAGAGGAAAAACTCAAAGAATCACACTTTAAATCACTCTTGATAAATTCTTCCCTTTTGATTGGAAGTATTTGCACTCAAATATGTGGAGAAAAACTCTGTTAAAAGGATGGGAAAAACTGGCTTAGAAATCTCCAAAAATCTTAGCTCAAAACAATTACCAAACCCCCTTTTATAGAGGTCAGAAAAATATGACCGTTGGAGTCTGTCAGAGCTGCCGGTCGACCGGCCGGTCGACCGCCAACGGTCAAAAATCCGACCGTTGGAGCCTCCGGTCGACCGCCCGGTCGACCCAGAAATCCAGAGAGCAGAACTCTCTGCAGCGGTCGACCGTCCGGTCGACCGGACCACTGTGCTGCCAGACATACACAAGTCTGTGCACGTCGGTCGACCGTGGGTCGACCGGCCCTTGGTTCGGTCGACCGCCCGGTCGACCGAACTGGCATGTCAGCCAATTCCAGGTCTGGAAAACTGGTTTAAAAAATTTATTTTAAAATCTTTTAACACTTATAAAATTCCATAAACTTGTTTTAACATTCTATATTGAAAACCAAACTTGTGATAAAAATTTTCAAGACATATATCAACATATTCATATCATTTCAGCGTCTTGCAAATTTTATCAAAAATCAAAACATGTATTTTTTCAAACTTGTTTTCATAACTTCACAAAATATAAAAACAAGATATTTGATTTCATTTTAAAGCATAGTGTGTATGGATATGATCCACTACACAATCATAATGTAATATCTATGTTTTTGATATTAAGCTCTAAACTTGGTTATGGTTGAAAAGATATACATGATAGAAATACCAAAAACCAAGGTATATAAATTGTCACAAAAAAATCTTTTACTAAATAAAAAAATCTTTTATAAAGCAATTCTATCAAGAGTGTGTGTGTAAGATATACTTGAGCAATCCACCAACTATCTATCCTTTACAATTTAACTAAAAACAAAAACTAAATCTTATACCTAGACACAAGTCTTGATCTTGAAGTCTTCCCTTGAAGTCTTCTCATCTTCTTGACTTGGTCCAAGCTTGACACCGTGCTAGCTCCAATTCTTGACATTTTATCCTTTATTGAGCTATGCACCTACTAAGATCTTGATAATGAATCTGTCACTAATTAAACACAAGATCATTAGTAAACATAACTTCATGAGTTGATCATCATCAAAACTAGAGTGATGGCCTTTGGGCCAACAATCTCCCCATTTTTGATGATGACAAAACTCATGAAGTTATATATGCATGGATTAAAGTAAAGCTTCAAAGAAGCTCCCCTTAACTCATGCATCACAAGAAATAATAGATATGACAATAAGGCACATGAATATGTATGCAATGTATGGAGATAAAACATGAAATCCTTTTTCTTCTCCTAGTTGCAATACAAAAACATATGCATAATTAACAAGGAAGACAAATACTTCTCCCCCTTAAGCAATGAAAACATGCATATACACTAAAATACTTCTCCCCCTTTTTGTCACTCATCAACAAAGGGTTCAAAGTAAAATCAAATCAAACAATTTTTCTCCCCCTTTTTGTCAAAAGCAAAAAGATCAAGAAGGGGTAATACAAAGCAATCATAAAAATTTATATGCGATATACATCCATGAAGAGGAAGACGCTAAGTTAGCTTCCCTACACATATGCATTACATGAAGAAGGGATGACAAGCCCTAACTCACATAACACATATTATGTGATGCATAAGAGGAGATGTGAAGCTCCCCCTACACACGTATATCATATAAAGAAGAGTTGTCAAGCTCCTCAATTTATAATATACTCAACATGAATCCATATGTAAGAGAGATGTTAAGCTCTCCTTGCATATAGGAAATACAAATCAAAAATTTTGAATATTTCTTTATCAAACAAAATTTTGAACTTTTCTTAATAAGACACATTTTGAGATATCAAATCAACATATATATTATATATATTTTTTGATATCAATCTTGAAAACACATTGCTTAAGCTTTAAGAATTACTAATTTAAAGTAGAATTAAGCTTAGCATATACATTGTGTTTTTAGAGTGTGAGTCAATTGTAAGTCAAACACAAAAAGATCACATGTATGAGAAGATAATACCAATAGAATTGATATAATTTAAATTTGAAAGCATTCATACAATCAAAATACGAGTATATAAAAATCATATTGATACCAATTGAAAATATCCAATGATACCAATTGAAGAGTAAGTTTATCATATACTCTACCAAATGAAGAATATGCACTAGTTAATATGAAAATATTTTACAACTAGTACGAAATCCTTCAAGCAAGGATTTAAGCAAAAATGTCAATTAATCTCAATATTCCTATAAAATCATGAAGACATGAAAATCATCACACAATTTTTATTTAAAAAAAATTATATTTCAAGATATATGTATGTTTTGATAACACAATAAGTATACATACATATCTCTTAAACACAATTGAGTCCATATAAATAGATTTGCATTAAAGACAAATGACTCAAGAGGTATACATGTATATCTTAGAGTTTGGCAAAATATGCATATACATGAAATGAGAACACATGATCATAAATCAAATCCAAAAGTGGGAATACAAGTTTAAAGATGTATGGATCATCAAAACTAAGCAATACAAGCACATTTCATGGGTTCAAATAAGCATTAAGCACAATTATAAATAGATTTATTTGTGGCCCACGATTTGTACAAGTATAAATCCTAGTGTTGATAAAACTAACATATAAACTAATATTCAATACATGAAGCATCAAATTTTGAGAAAAATAGAATCATGTGTAAATCCCATAAAAAAACTATTTGAAGAATAAGTAACTAGTATAAATTGTTTTTGAAAAACTAGTTAAAGATCCTTCAAATATATCAAATCTATGTTTTTCATAAACATAACTAGATACACAAAAATTTAAGCACTCATGGTCTATAAGGCTCAAAATGTTTTTAACAAAAGTGTGAGTGTTAAACGATCATGTAAATAGCATTTTTATGAAAATAATCAATGAAGCTCAAAAGATCATAAGTCACATATAAAAAAATCATTTTTCATTAAACACTAATCTTCAAGGTAGTATGACTAATCCAATCCTAACAATACACATACATATCCCAAATCTAAGAGTCTATCAAAGGTATTTGCATGAAGGCAAGAGACTCACGGGTATACATGTATATTTATTAGATTTGAATTAAGATTATATATACATGAAGTAAAGCATAAAAATAAGAAAAAACATGGATAAAAGAGATCATCAAACTAGTCTATACATATGCATATAGTGGATACAAATGAAGTTCAATTATATATGAATCAATTGTAATTCACTATTTGTATATGTATACATGCAATTTGACACATTCTACATCTAAGCATGTAAATACCACATGAAGCACACAAATCATAAATATGAACATGCTATGAATATTATGAATGAACAAGCATGAGCATAAAAAGTAGAAGTTTAGAAATTGTTACCAACTCTAAAGCTCCTAACATGGTGGTTGTCCCACCAAAGCTCCTTGATAGTGATGCATCCAAATGTATGTCCATCAAGTCCATTGCATCCACTACCAAGGCACCAAATCTCTCACGTCTTGAGAGATCCTTCACCTACATCAAAAACATGGGGTGGGGGTTTTGGTACCCATTTTTGCTTGGGTCCTTTGGGGTTAGACTTGTAAGGAACCCAAAATCTTTATAATTAGCAAAATTTAGAGAATTAATATTATCATAACAAAACTTTGCTAAATGGCCTTTGCGGCCACAATGTGTACATATGTACACCTTAGTATGCTTATGAGTGGGTGTATGATCATGGTGTGCAACATAAGCATGAGTGTGCATGAACATGTGGAACTTGTTTCTTTTGAAACAAGGATTCCAATTTAGTATGATTGAATGCACATGAGCTCAAATTAGAGCTCAAATTATCTATTTTACTTTTCAACATATTTATCTCATTGGTGGTGGCATGTAAAGCATGATGAGATATATGATCATTTTTCTTTTTCTTTTGAGAAACAAAATCTTTTTCTTTTTCAACAAATTTTCTTTTCAAAGTAATATTTTCTTGAAAAACATCTTCCTTTTGTTTTTCCACCAAATCAATCTTATTTTTCAAAATAGTGTTCCCTTCACATAAATCATTCAATTTAGCAATCAAGGAAACATTCTCATTTTTCAAATCTTTATTCTCTTTTTTAAGCATGCCATTTTATTTTCTAAAGAATCTTTTTCAATAAGCATGGCATCAAAATTCTTTTTCAAATTGTTATTTTCTTTTTCTAAACATGCAATGTTAGATTTAAAAGAATCTTGTTCTATATGCATGCAAGCAATGTTCTTTTTCAAATTTTTATTTTCCTTTTTAATCATGTCATATTTCTCAAGAATTGTTTGGCAAAATGAAGTGAGCTCATTATATGACATGTCCTCATCATCGGATTCGGAGTTTACCTCAAGGGGGTTATCCCCTTGGACCATATAGCATACGTTGGAGATGTTGCTTCCAACGTCCGAATCGCTCCCCGCATAGTATTGTTCATTTTCGCCAAGGGAGATCAAGGTATTCCAAACTACAAAAGCCAAATCAAGATTAACAACCCTAGATAAATAAACATCATTTAGGGTAGATCTTAAAGCGTGTAGGGCTTTTGTATTAGCCTCACTATTCTTACCATTTAAACATATGCATTATTAGTGGTGGCAGATAGACATGAAATCCTAAGGCTTTGAGGTACAAAGACATCTTAACCTTCCAAATTTGGATGTTAAGGATGTCAAAGGTGGGTGGTGACATGAAGTCCATGGTGTGTGTACAAATCTTGTGATTAGCCTAAAAGTAGGATCTTTAACTCAAGGTTGTTAGACCCAAATCAGAGTACCAAGCTCTGATACCAATTGTAAGTTCACCTAGAGGGGGGGTGAATAGGTGATGGCTAATCTAATGGTCACTTAATGCCAAATGATGCAAATAATGCGGAAGCTAAAACAAATATGACCTAATTAAATCTTTTTACACTAAACACTATGTATAACAAAAGAGTGTAGCCGAATTCCCTTTGCAAGGCTCTGGACTAAACCCCTCTTGATTCCCCTTGAATGGGTTGAGGTGCCGCGTTGGCTCTCTTGTTGAATACAAGTGTTAGCAACAATCCCACGCAAGTATATAACAATTAAGCACAAGTATATCAAGCATGTAAATAAAGAAAGACAATATAAGCTATGCTAGATATAAGGAGATAGAGAGAGAGAGATGGCAATCGCAAACACAAGGGTATGTTTCGAGGTTCGAGCACACTTGCTCTACATCCCCGCCTTCGACACACGAAGGATTTCCACTATGCAAGATCCCAACGGATCTCTCCTCGGTGCCGCAACACCTACAAGCCCTCGACTCCCTAGTCCCGTACACACGCAAGCCCCACAAGCTTGCCGAGGCCGCACCTCGAACCAACGAGTTCACACACGAACTCAAACCACCGCGAGCACACTTCCCCGCCTCCTCAAATGAACAAAGTAGAACTTTGGTGATCACAACTCTTGATCACCTAAAATCCTCTCACAATAACACTCTCCTATAGGATAGATATAACAATGGATGCTCAAGTGTAGTGTGAGAAAAGCAAGGATTAGAAAGGTGGAGGAAAAACTCAAAGAATCACACTTTAAATCACTCTTGATAAATTCTTCCCTTTTGATTGGAAGTATTTGCACTCAAATATGTGGAGAAAACTCTGTTAAAAGGATGGGAAAAACTGGCTTAGAAATCTCCAAAAATCTTAGCTCAAAACAATGACCAAACCCCCTTTTATAGAGGTCAGAAAAATATGACCGTTGGGGTCTGTCAGAGCTGCCGTCGACCGGCCGGTCGACCGCCAACTGTCAAAAATCCGACCGTTGGAGCCTCCGGTCGACCGCCCGGTCGACCCAGAAATCAGAGAGCAGAACTCTCTGCAGCGGTCGACCGTCTGGTCGACCGGACCACTGTGCTGCCAGACATGCACAAGTCTGTGCACGTCGGTCGACCGTGGTCGACCGGCCCTTGGTTCGGTCGACCGCCCGGTCGACCGAACTGGCATGTCAGCCAATTCCAGGTCTGGAAAACTGGTTTAAAAAATTTATTTTAAAATCTTTTAACACTTATAAAAATTCCATAAACTTGTTTTAAACATTCTATATTGAAAACCAAACTTGTGATAAAAATTTTCAAGACATATATCAACATATTCATATCATTTCAGCGTCTTGCAAATTTTATCAAAAATCAAAACATGTATTTTTCAAACTTGGTTTTCATAACTTCACAAAATATAAAAACAAGATATTTGATTTCATTTTAAAGCATAGTGTGTATGAATATGATCCACTACACAATCATAATGTAATATCTATGTTTTTGACATTAAGCTCTAAACTTGGTTATGGTTGAAAAGATATACATGATAGAAATACATGATAGAAGCATATTCTGGATAAGATTCCGGGTCCCCGTCTACGCGGGTTACGGGTCCGTGCCGTTTGGATTCTCTCGTGCTAAAATTCGAGGAACACGGTAACAAAACCCTCCCTGCAGGAGCACGGAGACATCGAGCTGATGAAGGATTGGATTCGACAACGCGAACAAAAGAGTCCAGCGGACGGTCAGGATTCGGCTTTGGGTAGACATTGGGAAGCGGACGGGTTAGATGAGGTCTAGGGTTTTGGGGAGGGGAGGAGATGTTCTTGTTGTCGTGAGAGAACTGAAAACATTGGGTGCGAACGGGCCCGAGCTGACCCGTCGACCCGCACGGGCCCGACCTGGGCCCCTCCCCAAACCCGGGCTTAGGTTTTGGGGTTCCCGCCCACGATCAGCCTGGCCACACTCGAGTCGCACCCGGGCTCGGGTCGAACCCGGCACGGGTGCCCAACGGCTCTCTTCCGTTGGGCCTAAAATTAGAGGGTTTTGTAATTCATTTTTATAAAAAATCCCAATGACTATATTAGGTCCAGACATTAGCCGTTGGGGGGTTTCTTGTAATTTTTTTTTTACTAAACCTCCCAATGGTATAGTGGTTGAAATTACCCCCCCCCCCCCCCCCCTAAAAGTTACATTTTGTCAACTCTTCTCCTCTGTAATACCTACTCTTTTCCACTTCATTTCATCATCAAAAATTCTCTAAGAATATCTAAAAAAATCTCTTAAATTCTTGAGTGTTAAGCTCTCAAGTTCTCAAATGGTGAAGCTTTCTCAAGCTCTCTTCAAGTGCTCAAACTTCCTCAAGCTCTCTCAAGTTTTTCAAGTGCTCAAGTTCTCTCAAACTCTCTCAAGCTTCTCTCAAGTTCTCGAGTTTCGGTATTTATACTCTTAAATTTTAGTTAAAAATGGCGTGTGATTTACTAACCCCTCCTGTCTCTACTGTAACTTCAGAATCTGCTTTTAGTACAGCTGGATGAGTGCTCACTGATACGATGAACCCTTTGGCGTCAAAAACCATCGAGATGAGCATCTGTGAAGAGGATTGGCTCGATGCGGAGAGGAGAAGCCAGAATAAAATAGTAGATGAAATTATTGAAGGCTCTCCAGAAGATGATTGAAAAAATGAAGATCTTTTGTATTTGTACTTGTATTAATTTAAACTTCAATTTCAATCTATATACTATATTTGTAATTTTATCTTTTTATCTATATTATTCATTTGTATTCGTATCAATTTATCCAATCTATTGAAGTGTTATAAAAAAAAATTTTACATTTACATTTTACAACTTGCATCAATTTTGCCTAAAATTGTGTGATTTTTTAAAGAATTTTTAGAATTTAAAACAATTCTTTTAATAAAAATCCGGCCCAGCCCGACCGGGTCTCCGGGCCGCGCTCGAGTCCTCCTTAGGGGACCTGGGAAGCCCGGGATTTGCGGGCGGGCCCGGGCTTGGCCCGGACCGTTCTTCGACCCACCGTGCTCGGTACTGGCTTGGCCCGGCTCGTCCTGTTTCGCACCTCTACCTTTTCCCTTGGGCGAGGCCTGTATGACAAGAAAACAGGTCCAGAGAAAATTGACTGTGGCAGCTCTCTGTTGAAAAAATATAAGCCTCACGACAGTCAATTTTCCGGCTGTTTTCCTCTCTATAAGAGGAAAACACTCTCAATCTAAAGCGGAAAAATGATATAGTTTTTCTGGGCTTTTTTTAGCAAAACAAATAGTTCACATTAGAAAAGCCCACGGGGGCCCACAGAATTTCAAGAAAACACCACTTTCTGAGACATTTTCCATCAAACAAACATGTCCTTACCTTCCTCCTGTGTTTCTATTTTAGCTCTATCGAATCCTTATTGTTTTGAATGGATTTTAGTGGCTTGTGAAGACTCTGTGAGACTCAATCGAGAGATATCTGACTCACTCTCTCTTTCTGTGATTCACGCTATCGGACTAACTAGTGTTCTACTGCTTGTACATAAAAAATTAGGTTGATCACTTAGAAGAGTAGTGATATTTAGACCAATAATCTAAAACCTATTATAGCAAACACATTTAATTTGTGAATAACAAAGAGCCAACATAGATGTGATCCTTAATTTACTTTTTTTATTTAAGTACTGTGACACAAACAAATAAGATATTTTTCTTTAGTTCTTACGTGTATTATTGATGCATATTTCAGATGACTGACAGACCAATACACATCAAATGAAAAGATTTATTTACCAAAAAAGAAATATTTTTAGTGAGAACGAAGTAAGAAGTAAAACATAGCACTTTTTTTCTTTGGTTATCTCAAAATATGGGTCGACTGATACATGTGAAATAATTTTCAAGAGAAATAAAGATGAACATGACAACAAAAGGAAGGAAGATGAAAGAGCATGTGAAATTGACAAACAATAGATTGGGTTATTATCAGAGAAAAAAAAAACAAGGACAAGAGGAGAAACTTTGCACAATACCTAAAGCCAATAGGATCTCAAGAAACCAAGATCATCAACACAAAATTTACCCTCATTGTTGTTCAATAAATCCAAACAAAGATCCAATGTGATCGGATAAGAGTTGCAGATACTATGTCGACGATGGCCGACCAAGGAAAGGCCGATGCTGAGCTGCACAGATGTTGCAAGTATGGTGAAGGGAGATGCCACATCTTCAATGGTGAGAGCTATGGTCACGGTATGACTGGATGCGAGCTGCAAATATCGTGATGACGCTGACAGAAAGTCCAGCCAAGGGATGAACAAGAGCATAATAGTTTACCTCTCCATAAATAAATTAGAAAAAATCTCTTGATTGCAGGGCAACAATTTAGTCTTGGATGAAAACTTCACCACACTCAAGAGTTTCGCGAGATTTTCCCACTCTAGAAGAGTTGGAAGTGAAAAGAGAGAAGTGAAAGAAATACTAAAATTCTTAGATTTAGAAAAATTCTAATTTTTTTTGTAATCAAATCATTAAATCCTTACTCATTACACTCCCCACTTTTCATTTGGGGAGACAAGAGAAATCGTACAAATATGACACTTGTTGATTTTCATTTTTCTTCTACCAATTAATATTTGGTCTATTGATTAATTGTTTGGTAATTAGCATTGTTCCTCCTAAAATCAACACTCATGATATCAACAAGAACAAAATGAAAATTCACTCATCTTAAAAACTTTTAAGAGAATTTGGTTCCCATTTCTCACCTACATATTTTACATGATGATAATTTTCTGTTTACCCCAAAAATAAATATTTTTACGGAGAAGAAAGTAAATGACAGTCTTTCATTAGGAGCTTGAGTAGCACGTCAACTAATTTTGAAGAGATCGAAGCATACAAAATAAGAAGCAAAACTAGAAGAATGAAAAGAACTACATAAGAATCAAATTATTATTAAAGGCAACGACATGAGGCTTGACACATCCATGAGAGAAGAGAGAGAGAGAGAGAGGAGAGAGAGAGAGAGGAGAGACCTATCTTTTAATATCTTCTCCTTGGGAGAACCATGTCAACTTTCTTCTTGCTTTTTTAAGAATTTGTCATTCACAAAATCGATGCCTAGCGATTGGGAAGACTTCATATATTGCTTTCTGCTACGTGCATACTCGAAATATCATGCTTATTATGATACCATAGTTGAGAGATACAGAGATCTCCACTGACGACCTCAAGCACGCCATGAGACCGATTATTTCGAGCATATAAGATGAATATTAAAAAATACAAGAGGAAAAACACACAATTTATCGCGGTTTAGTACAAACTTGATCTACGTCCACGGGAAGAGAACTTGAGAGAGATTTATTAATAAACTTGATAAAAAGCGATCTAATCTTCCCCTTGAATCAACACTAAAATTACAAGAGTATACCTTCTTTCTATGCATATTCACTTTGCTCCTCTCTTTCTTGTTTTTAGGGCTTCTTTGATTTTTTTACAGTCTTACATTAGTATTCACAACAACTTTCTTCTACTCCTCTGCTCTACTTAAATCCTAGGTTACAACCTTTATTTATAAGATTTTACAATACAACTCTTATTTGGTTTATGAGATGATCTTGACCATTAGATGCTTGAAGAATATTGATCAATCATATTTAGAATTGATCTCCTTGATGTAGAAGAATTCTAACGCTTAAACTTTAGAAATAAACATTCATTGAATAGAATCTGAATTATATTCGAACTCTACCAGAAGAGAAAAATCGCAGGCGCCTGAAAAGAAAACTGCTCATGCAGAACCGCTTTGATTAGTCGACTTATCATTCGGACTAGTCTACTAATCTCTTCCATTAGTCGACTAATAAAACTTATAGTCGACTATTGTATAATGCTTCCTCTCTGTATCTGTCCATTAGTCGACTGGTACTTCTGATTATCGACTAATGATCTTGTTAGTCGACTATACAGTCGACTAACTTATCTTGATCTGCTTGTTTTCTTCTCTTCAAGCTATCTTCTTCTCTATTCGGATTGAATTTTTTTGGATCATCATCACTTCTTGAAAATAAAGCAAAATCCTAACAATATCTTCATACTAAGTCCTTTATCATTAAGATAGGCTTTGGGATGTTGTCCACCCATTGCTTCAAGTATTAAACATCCATCCAAAGGATGATGCTTTTCATCGCTAATTAGTACACATCCAAACAAAATGGATTGCCAATGATGATTGGAGGCTGTTTGCCCTTTGTAAAAAAATTTCGGAAAAGCTGCACGATATCACATCGCGCAGTTTTCTCAAGTTGTCAAGTTTCTGTTGCTTTCTCCTCAGCTCCTCCGTTGCGAAACTGAAGAGAGATATTGGGGGGCCACATTGGAATTTTGTGGCCCCCGCAATCATTAAAGTGTTTTTTCTCCTGCAAATCAAACGTAGCCTTTGAAAATGCTGAGCTGACATCTCTCCGCAGTATTTCCAACTCCAAATCATGCAAACAAACATGCTCATAGTTGTAACAAACGGTGCAAAAGTCATTCCACACTTATTAGGCATGTATGTGTGGTATCAAAACCGACCACATCTCCAAAATTCTCATACGCCAATTGGGATCTACTACCAACCATAAATATATGACTTACACGGCTATTATCCAAAAGTTTAACTGTTGAGTAGAAAGAAGATTTTCTCCTTGTAAATGTTTGAATATTCAAAGTGTGGTAGACATGTCATTTCCAAAACAAATTCCTCATAACTTGTCTTGCAAAACTGCTTGCATCTTTGGGCAAAAATGTAACGTTACTTGATTCATATACCACTGAAAGGTTTGTCACACATTCAAGAATATAAATTGTAGAACACACATGTATATTGTCCCAAATTCAACAAGGTGGTCAATACTTGAGGTAGAACAAAAATAGTGTATCATTAAATTACGAGTGAAATAACCTGATTGGTGTAATCTCCATTCTCAAAGTTATATGTGTGGTGTATGTGTGTGTATATATATAATGTATGTGTGTGTATATATAGAGAGAGAAAGAGAGAGGAGAGAGAGAGAGAGATGGGAATCAGCTGACACAGGAGGCAACTCCGTCCTATGTCGCACTTAAAAATCATATCTTCTGAATTTTTTTCACGATCCGACCGCACATTATCATCTTCATGTTCTAAGATGCACATATATTAAAATCAAATGATTTAGAGTTTGTTTACATATTGATCTAATCGTTACATTTTATTCTACTGTTAAAAAATCGTTAATGTTTGAACTCAAAGAAAATGAAGTAAACAAACTTCAAATCAGGTGATTTTTTATATTTATATATCTTAGAATATGAAGATGATAATGTGCGGTCGGATCTTGAAAATTCAATCGAAAACTTGAATTTTGAGTGCGATATAGGACGGAGTTTGCCTCCTGTGTCAGCTGATTCCAATTTTCTCATATTTTATATATATATAATATATATATATATATATATATATATATATATATATTATTTTCCTTCCTCTCTTTTTGTGTCATAATCCTAAAGAATAAAAGGATTGGTGGGATCTGAGAGAGTGAGAGTCCAATCTCTTCAATTCATGTTTGTGGAGACCATAATTCATGTGGATTTGATCAAATTAGCATTTATTTTCTTTTAATTTTTAAATGTAAGAATGAAATTAAGAGTGCAAACTAATTACTGATCACTATTATTATTTGTTTTTTTAGTGGTAATAATGTTTTTGAATACATTTTGGTTAATAATGAGCTAAACAATCATCTACAATTACAAAGAACAGTTGCTCATAAAAGAACTTTTGTATCTAAGCATAATGTTATGTGAGTGGTGATGTGATTACAAGTGAGGTTATCTGGTGTGTTAGGGTTTCTGAATTCAAATGATCATCCGCTTCACTTGGGAGGGACCAGTTATTTATACAGGTCATATCAACAAGATAGGCTAGGGAATCCCACTTAGTTTGAATACTTAAGTTTCTTATTTTGATGGCCGTTGACTGAACATCCTGATTCGAATCGAGATAGGGGAGACTCCATCTCTATCTGGTAGTCCGTGCCTTACTGTAGATAAGGACGAATTATCCCTGAGGGGTAACCGTCTCGTTTGGATGATGATTAGACTTAAAATAGAGATCTCCCTCAACCGGTTTATCTCTTATTCTAATTACCCGACCACTTGAAATTCAAATTGGGCGAAGATTCTGGATTAGATGTTCTGAAAGTGATCACACATAGCACATCCCTTGGAAGCTGAATAGACACACATCACAATCTCAGACGGGTTAGAAAGTTACCACTACAAGTGGCTATATATCACCAAAGCAGTGGTGTCTCTACTTCTCTTAAAAAATGAAAAGGACATGCTTATTTGTTATATCTAGTAGGTAGCTATTAATTAAAGTTATCTTAGCATTAAGCTTTGATTTAATTGTGATATAAACAGATTTGGAAGCCAGTCAAACTTTCTTTTTTTTTTTTATCCCAAACTCAAAACTATTGATAATAATCTGATTAAAAAAAAAATCAGAACAAGAGACATCTGAAGCTTCTAATTGTTAGCTGGTACCCACACCTGTTTGAAAATGATTAATACAACTCTAAAATTTTTAATTGCTTAACCTTGAAAATTAGTGGAGACAAGTGCTTCTTCTTTGAGTGCAACATCTGCATGCATGGGGTTGGAGGATGGAAGGGAGCAAGAGATGCTATTGATGCCTAATTAATATAGTAAAGGACATATATAAAGAAATGTCCACCATGACTGAATTTTTCTAAACTAAGGTTAAGGTCAATTTTTGGAGTAGCTAACTGTAGTTTAGTAAACTACAAGCACTTGCCAAATGGATACCATTTGCTTTTTGAAGTTAGAGAGCTTAACTAACATCAAAATCCTAACAAATCCTTAGAGTGTAGACAAATTGCTAGTCGAAGTAGTTACACCTGCCAGAAAATAAATTCCACCCTTTCTTAAAGATGGACATTTGTATAAAGCATAACAAAAAGAAACTAAATTAGAAGAAGAAAATGTGATAACTAGGGTAAATTAAGAACGAAGAACCTTCTGCATGTTTCCATTAAAGATGGTTCAGTGAATCAGCAGTTGAGATGTGTTTGCAAAGTATTAGGTGAGCCCTGCATTAATGTTGACATCTCGTATCAAAATGCTCAAGCTAAGCTGTCAATGGAAAGCCATTCATAAAGAAATCTTTGTAGGTCCAAAGTTGACAAAGGCTCTCTCTTGTTGCTCACTGATCATCATACAAATTGCACAATGTTGACACCAATGGACTTCTTTCAATTTAGAGTACTCATACAACAACATCACAGCAATCCCATTTTGCTACAATACTGAGAATCAAAGTCAATAGAGGAAACCATCCTCAAACATAAATAATAAAAGATTGTATAAATGTTACAAGTAAAATTAACTATCCATTGTTTGTAGATAGTTGTGATATAGTTCAGATGTAACTAATACAATAAACTCCATACACTGCACTCATAACTAGTTTACCTTCAGAAAAATCATAGTCGTCTATTGAAGTAGTCGATGGTTGTGATATGTTCACTAATCTGATGGCAGATGAGAGGATCCAAATCCAAACGCCAAATTTTAGATTATCTCCTCTTACTGAGAAAAAAAAAAATCGGAAGATTACTGCAAGGAGGGCGAGCTACGTAAGAGGCTAAAAATTTTCTTTTCTTCTCCCTCCCTCCCTCCCTCCCTCTCCTCTCTCTCTCTCTCTCTCTCTGTGTGTGTGTGTGTGTTTTTTTTTTTTTTAAGCCTCATCTATTAGATGTAAAATATTTACATCAACCCTCCCTTTTCATAACTTCAAAGGTTTAGTGTAGTGATAAGTACTTTAAAATCATTCACCAGTCTCTCTACTTACTGGAAAGAGAGAAAATCGAAAAATATTTGTTTAAATATATTTTTGTGCAGAAAATTTCTGTGAATCTCTCTTACCGTCTTTCATAATTTTTTTTTTACGATCTTATTTCAAGTCACCTGATCTCCACTTTCTATCTCCACTTTCTCGTAACGTAAAAGAGGAAAAAAAAGAAAGTGCTTTCAAATCCCTTTTCTTAAATAGATAGTGAGAAAATTACTTATTCAATTATGGTTTATCTTTTATCGGTCATGTAACTTTATGCATTCGCCAGCACGTCTTACGTGTAAGACTTTATAGGGAACCCACCTTCTGCACACACACACAACTGAGTTCGGGGCATAGCTCTCACACCATTTGTAAGGACTTGGGGTACCATCCCAATGACTAGTCTATTAGGTGTAACAACTCAAATCCTTATAAACCCAAGATCATCTCCATGTCTAGCCGATGTGAGACCATTTATTCAACTCAATTTCCAACGTGTCATACACTAGTCTGGGAACAAATCAAAGAGCCCCATGGTATGCCACTGACAGCATCATGAAAAAGTTGTCAAGGAACAAGGTGCACAATCTTTTTAAGAGAGAAAGGCCATCTTAGGGAAGATGCCCCCCCCCCCCCCCCCCCCCCCCCCCCCCCCCTATCAGAAGAGGAAACAAAGATGAGAGGAGATTTATTCCCTTCCCCTTGGAGATGCATGGAAAAGAGAGGTCATGTCAGTGATGAGTCATCCTCATCTCCTACAACTGATATCTCCTCTCATACAAAAATACATAATTGAGACTTGAAATAATGAAATGAGAATGAGATACCTAATCCTCTTGAGATCTCAAATCCACAAAAGTTGGAACTTAGCTTCTCCTCTTAGTGAGAGGCTTATGTTACAAGTGTTGAAGATTCTCCCTTGCTAGGTTCAATCTTAATAGCAAAACTAGAGGAAAATGTGATATGATTGAAGTATAATTAATTGATGTTAATGTATAGAGGAATCAATCAAAATAATAATAAAAACTCAAATAAGTAGAACATATTAACAACACATGTATAAAGTGAGAGAACACAATGAGAGAAGTAGATATAGATAGATTTACTATCATGATTAGATGGGGTTTAGGATAGGTAAATTACTTGGAGAGAATAGGCTTCTCTTGCACATCACAAGAGAATTAGTACTACACTTGATATGGAGAATGGAATTCAGATGGAAACTCTAGATTAATAAAAAAAAAAAAATGAAAGAGGTTTTCTAGTGCAATATGAATCTATTCTCAATGAACTAGGTTATTTATCCAATTGTTAGAGCACAAATTCCCTAAAAAACCAAGTCACAAATTAACATATACATATAGTAATAGGTATAACAAGGTAATTATGTAATCTTTTCTCATGAACTAATTGTGTACAATGACTCAATGAGCTAGAAAGACTTTGGTAACAAAAAAAAAGCTTGGAATACGAGTCGAATATGGCATTTCCATATCCATATTTGTTTTTCAGTCGTGAATATGTGTTGTGTGTGTGTGAATACATTATAGTTTGGTAAGGAAAACTCATATCTGAATATGCAACGAACACAAATACGAATCAGGATCAGATCGGATATATTAGATTTCCATTTGCATCCCTAATTGGAGGGCCTAAAATTTTAAGTAGAAGAGGACATTGAGAGTGTTAATTAGAGTGCATATTTTGAACTCTCCTTCGGAAAACACAAGATTATCATGATGAAGTGCATATTAACTATTCATGCATTTCGAATGATTTCTCAATATTATTATTATTATTATTATTATTATTACTACTACTACTACTGCTACTACTACTACTACTACTGTTGCTGCTGCCGCCGCCGCTGCCGCCGCCGCCGCTACTATTTTATTATTATTTGGATTTTGGCTTGTATACTCTCGAAATTTAGCTTTTTTTTATTATTAATCCCTCAGAATCTCTATTTGCATGTATACCTCTCAATTACAGAGAGTTTGGGGGTATTACACCTATACTAACAATTTGTTCGAATGTGAAAAAAGTATTGTTTACATATATACCCTTGTAAATTTATTTTTTGCAATACTCTATATTTTAAAAAAAAGTAATAATGAATAATGTACTAATTTCCAGAAGAGAATCTGAACAAATAAGAAGAAATATATAAAAAAAAAAAAAAAAAAATCTGTTGAAAAGATTACTACTTAGAAACATAGATTCACTACTATATCAAAATAATAATACTTTAATAACAACATGTTAAAGACGAATATGATAGACGATGATATGTAAGTTGGCAAGTTCTAATAAAATGATATGTTGACCTGTATCTTTTTTTCTTTTTTTTTTTCCCATATTTTCAAAAAGTTTCTTTATAAGATGCATAAATCTTATTTGCAACTTAAAACTTTTTATTAGGTTTTTGACAAGAAAACATGATATTTTGAGGCATATATACATAGAATTCGAATTTGCAAGTGTATACGTTAAGGGCAGTTCTGTCATACTGAGAAAATTTGTACTTGTAAGTTATAGCTGCGAATTCTTTGAATTCAAAAAGGTATACATGCAAATAGTGTTTTTAAGGGGTAAATAAGCAAAAATTGAGTTTCAGAGAAATATATTTGCAAAAAACTCTTATTATTTTTTTTTGTTACCTAACCTTTTCTTGTAAGTAAATAAAAAGGCACAAAATAATCAAGTATGCATAGCAATGAAGGTACATATTACA